>JXCR01042002.1:81177-113461 GCA_002079205.1 Phalaenopsis hybrid cultivar
GGAAACTATATTTTGAAGTATTAAGAATCTGGAAATTCATTTGAGAAGAAATGATTGGGGCTTAATGATGTAAAGGCTATGAAATATTTATAAGGTAAGGGAATGCTTTGAGTTTCAAATTCACGGAAAGAAAGGTGATGTTCAAAATCATTAATGGCTATCCAGATATAGTAATCCTCACTTAAAAAAGAAAAAAGAATAGATTGAAAACAATCCCTGAAAAGAAAAGAAAAACTTATAAGATTGAAAGCAATCCAAATGAAAAAGAGAAAAGAAAGAAAAAAATATGGAAGTGAGGAGAAGCTTGAGGATANCGAAGATCTGTAAAGTTTTTAAAAAAATGTCATTTTGAATTACTGCATCCAAAGGGGACTGCCGATCGACATTGGATTTATAATTATGAAGTCAATTTTGGGCTTGATCGTTCACAGATCTACTTATGGGCTTGGACACCCCTCCATAATTTTCTCACTTTGCAGTCAGTTCCAAGTGTCCTACAAAAATAGGGAAAAGGTACTGCTACCTTGGAAGCCTTTGGATCCAACTAAAAGATTCTCAATTTTAGAAGATGAAAATGACATGATAATTATAGTAGATCAAGCGTCTCAGAATTCACTGCCAGTTCAACCCTTAGTCCTTGATAAGTCTCTTAGGATCCTGCGCCGAATCAAGAAATTGGAGAAGGAGGTACGAAATGTCATGAATGTGATTAATAATATCTCTGATTTCTTCGATCATCTAAACTGGAGGATGAAGGAACCTTTCGAACACTCTGGACATTTAGAAGATAACTTGATACGACTGATGAGGAGGATGAACTTAATAGAAGAGGATTCCACTGAAGAATTTCCCTTCAGACCCTTCTTTAACCTCTTTGTTCATGTGCAATCAATGGGTGATCTCAGAGGAGAATCGAGTACCAAGTCTAAGGATTAGTAGATTTATATTACTACCTATATGTCTATCTATGTATTTTGATTTGAACTTTGTATTTCCTTTTTTTAAATTATGCTTGTAGATCCCTGTATAGTTGAGACTAAGCATAGGTTGTTTTGTTTTAAGCGTTTTGAGTGTTGTGGCTTGGATTACGACGTTGGATTAATGTATTGAGGTTGAGAAAATACCAAACTTAGGTGTGTTATGTAACGTATATTGTACCCCTTGGAATTTATATATAAATGTGATGTTTTGTGTTGTGAAAGTTTATATGTGCTAAGTATATCATTTAATTTCTTAAAATTATGTCTATAATGTTAAACGGATGTCGTTAAAAAATGGAATTGATCAAAATTGCAAAAATTTGGAATTTGGAAAAAATCAATAGAGCCCGCCGATGACGCCCTTGACCCCGCCGATGACGCCCTTGACCCCGCCGACGACGCCCTTGACCCCGCCGACGGCGAGATTTTCCCGAGACATAGGATTTCAATTCCAATTAAATGCGTCGACGACGCCCTCGATCCCACCGACGACGAGCTCACAAAAAACACCTTTAATCGCGATTTTGACCAGTCAACTGCCACTATTCATCATCCCCTTCCTCCTAAAAATGTCATTTTCAATGTAGGGCTTGAAAGATCTTGTATTGGGAGGAAATTTCAAGGCTCTTGACACCAAATTTGATCATCTTTAGGTAAGAGCTTCACTTCAAGCTAAAAATATTTAATTTTCACCATGGATTTCTTCCACATTGAGGAGATCCAAAAATTTTGAGAATGTAAAGAAAATTTGGGAAGAAATTCATGGATCTTAATGTTGAACTCTTAGAATTACTATTGGAAGCCATTATTTGCATAATTGAAGTAATTTTTGGAATTTTTCTATAATTTACCATTGGAAGCCATGATTTGCATATTTAAAGTAATTTTTGGAATTTTTCTATAATTTGATTAGATTGAAATGGCTCCACGTCAAAAGAGAAGAATTTAGTTTGACGAGTCTCGCTTCGTCAATGCGATAGCTCAAACAAAATTTACTTCCATATTTAAAGGAAAGAAGTGTATACAAGATCGAGTTTTTGAAAGTTTGGGAGGAGAAATTGAATGAGTTATTGCTGAGTGGAGGTGGGAAAACTTTTGTTACACCACCAATAAAGCTGATGCAAATATTATGAAGGAGTTCTATGCCAATGTGATTTATTCTAATGACCAAATTGTTCAAGTGCGGGGATTCCCTGTTGAGTTTACTGCCACCTGCATCAACACTTTTTATGAAGTCTCAGACTCTTATAGTAACCACTAGAATCCTTTAGTACAATGGAAGGCCCCCTTAATGATGTGATCAACTTTCTCATTTATGGGAAAGGAACATAGAAGATAAAGCAGCGAGAACGGGTAAATTTATTTGCTTCCATGTTGAATGTCACCTCTAAGGAGCGGCACTATTTCATTTCTTCTACTTTATTACCGACCTATCACCATAGTGAGGCAACAAGAGATAGAGCTATTCAGAATTTTTGTATTCAGAATAATAGAACTATAAATGTGGGTAGAATAATTCTTAAGAATATATTGACTATGGTGAGGAGTGAGACAAGTGGAGGTCTAGGACATCCTAAACTTATTTATACAATTTGCAAACTTTCTAGAGTGGAAAGCGGAGATGAAGAATGGGTTTATCCTATGAAACCCTTTAATAAGGCTAATTTAAAGACTTATGAATCCCATGAGAAATAGAGAACTGGGAGTAGAAGTTAAGAACCTTCTACTAGTAGAGATATCATCTCTGCAAGTTATGACCTTTCACCTTCTAGTTCCCTTACCCTCTCTGATTTGATGAATGAGTTGACCTTACAGTAGAAGAGCATAGATTTGATAAGTGAAAGGATTGGATGTTTAGAACGTCGACACGATTACGATAGCAAGTACCTTCAGAGGCATTCAAATTTTGAGGGAGCTTATTATGAAGCTCAGCCGACTCTACAGAGGTGAGCATGATGTTACATTTCCTGAATGCCCCTGATATACTCAGTATCAACCCAATCCACTTGTTGATCAAGGCGATAAAGATATAGCTTGGGATTTTGATATTGAATGAAATTGATGTACTTTATTTGTACTTTTATTTTTGTAAGTTTGTTTGTAATAGAAATGGATGTTTGTGTATTTAGACTTTCATTTTTATTATTTTGTTGTACTAAGATGATTTTTAATTTTTGTTATAAAGTTAGTGTTATAGTTAAATGTGCATGTGTAGTTCAATAGATATTGAGTAGAACTATGGATTGTAATGTGATTTTCATTAAACATTTTAGTTTTAATTGTTTAGTATTGTGGTTGTGTTAGGAAATGTTGTGCTTTCAGTTTTACACTTATTTCAAAACTGCATTACCTCGAAATTCCTCTAATGATTCATATGTGTAGAAAGCTCCTAATACAATAGACCAGTAGTAAAAATTTGAGAAGGCCTGCAGAAATTTCAGAATGATGAAAATGCCTACAATACTGAGGTATGATTTATATTTATAGTTTTTCTTTCCACCTATATATTTCATATTTAAAAATTTAAGTTTGGGGGAGGGAAGAAAAAGATTGACTATTAAATGTCCTCTATTTCAATATTTTCAAAAATTCTTTATATGATTTCATGTAGTGAATTTAATTCAGGTAACTATATTTTTTCAACCATTTAAATATTATGGTAGATTTAAAGAAATATTTTTGTAATGAAAATTAATTTTTGTAACTTAAGATATTTAGTATAAGAGAATAAGATTATAGTTAACTATTTAAAGTAAAGGAAACTATATTTTGAAGTATTAAGAATCTAGAAATTCATTTGAGAAGATAAGATTAGGGCTCAATGTTGTAAAAATTTATAAATATTTATAAGGTAAAGAAATGCTTTGAGTTTCAAATTTAGGGAAGGAAAAATGAAGTTCAAAATCATTAAAGGCTATCCAGATATACTAATCCTCACTTGAAAAAAGGAAAAAGAAAGGATTAAAAATAATCCCTGAAATGAAAAGAAAAAAAAATAGGATTGAAAGCAATCCAAATGAAAAAGAGAGTAGAAAGAAAAAATTATGGAAGTGAGGAGAAGCTTGAGGATATGCCTAATCAAAAACTGGCTTCACTGGACCTACCTAAAGGGAAAGCTTAAATACATTTCTGAACTTATATTTATGGAATAAGTGTTTTACTAGTAGAGTTCTCATGAAGTTCCTATCTTTTGGATATTCTAAGTGACTTAATATTAAATAAATAGAAGAAACTTGATGACTAGATAATCTTGTGGCTACAAAGTTAATTCAATTACTTGGATTTGTTCTGAAAATCTCACTATGATATTTATTTAAGTCAAACTTATAGTATTTCTGAATTAAAACTATAGATTATAAATTTTATATAGTACTAAAATTACTTGACGAAAAGTAATGATTAAGCTAGGGGGATTTTGACCAGAGGAAAATATGTTGAAATTTTCATACCTATTTTATATAGTTTTTAATGATATTGCACTTTAATAAAAGGTATTTTTGATGTTTTGTTGTAAGAATGATGAATTAGGGTCATTAGAGCAAAAAGATGCAAAAAGGAGCAAATTTGGAGCGAAAAGGACCAAAATGTGGATAATTGATCTGGGCGGCCGACGGCACCCTCGACCCCGCCGACGGGGAGTTTTCCCGAGACTACAGAACAAAATTCTTCAGAAGCCCACTGACGGCGCCCTTGAGGCCACCGACGGTGATATCGATGGTTATGCCTACTCAAGCTTTGGATAAGGCCAAATTTTGAAGAGATGCTTAGGCAACTCTTTGGAAAGCTCATCCGCAACTTTAAATGAACATTTTGGCCAAAAATTGAGAGAGTCTGGAGGCCCTGGAGGTTAGAGAGGTCCCATTAGTGTATAGAATTTCAAATATAGTGTAACAATTGTGAGGAATTCTTTGGGAGATTGTAAGAGTGGAGGGAAAGTGAGAGATTTCTTCCTCCTTGCTACTTTGAAAAGGAATTTTGTGTGCTGTAAAGAAAGGAAGAGATTCATAGGAACTTCGAGGAGTGTTCTTGGGGAGAATTAGAGATAAGTTATTTACTTGTTGTTGTTTGTATGACTTTGATTTTATATATGAATTTTGAGTTTTGTTGTGTTTTCCCCATGAGTTCTGAGTAGTTTTCTATATTCTCCTTATCTCGAGATTTGTGAAATGAATTTGAATTGGTGAAGCTATGAAAACATTTAAGAATTTGTGATGATCTTTCACTTTAATCTTAATTTACTTTCAATCTGGTCAATTGATTTGTTAAAATATGTTGAGTTTTACACTACAGTGAAGATTACATCCAAGATTCAAGGAGGTCAAAGCCCTTGGAAGTTAGGTGTAAATAAATAAATAAATAATATTATCAGGCGTAGAATTGGAGATTTTAGAATGACAAACTAAAATCCCCAATTCGGTCATATCATTTGGGTGTTAAAGTCTAGATGTAAGCCCTCAGGTGAGGGGAACGTGGGAGCTCCGAAGTTAGAGCCAGTATCCTCCCAGCCTAGCTGCAAATTCAGTAAACAAGCATAGGATTAGTCAATGTTATTTATGCCTGGACCAAAAGGTAAAGAATAGGTATGCTCCTATTTGGCACAATATAAAATAAACTAATTCATTTTATCCATTCACTATGATTTCCTGACAAGGAGAAGAATGTTTTCTTATATATTGAATATCACAATTAAACCCTCCTTAGTATCATTATTTATTTATTAGTTATTAAAATTATCTATTTATTTCAATTGCCCATTCGTGACAGATAAACAAATTGAACTTTATTTTTTTGATTAAAGTATTATTTTTCTAAAATCGTAGTCCGCAATTCTAACCACTCCCTGTGGGATCGATATCTATGACTCCATTAGAGCCCTATATTATTTAAGCTATACGTATACTTGCGTTGATAAATGTGACTTTAAAATTATTGAATATTTATTATGTCCATATTTATCTTTTATTTTGAGCATATATAAAGTAGTCGGTCAGCAACACGACCATCTTCAATAGTAAAATTTATCTTCCTCAGCTAAACTAACTTCTTTTCTTAGAATTAAACAACCAAGCCATATGATTTTGAGGTTATTGCTTATGCAACATAAATCCTCACCCTATCATTAGGCCTTTGTATAACTTTGCTGTCCAATCTAAGCCATAACTCGTCTTAGGATTCTGAAGTTGTCGTCTGTCACGACTTAAACCCTCACATCATCCAGGCTCTTTGTGTGATCGTTTTGCACGAATGTAAGCCCTAACAAATAAAATTGGCAGGATGAAATACCTAAACATTTCTCCTTAAAACTAAAGTCAAACATTAGGATAGACTGGGAAGTCACCGAGGTTCTCCTCCGGATCTATAACATCCCCTAGTTCTTCCTCCTTTGAATTCTACAATAAATATTCTAGATTTAAGTCATTCCCATTTCACACTTTTTTTTATCTTGTTGAAAATTCCCAATTCTTTTAAATTCTTTGAAGATAATATTCCCTGATTTTTATTGAGAGTTTTCTTAGGTGACTTTGGTTATCTATGATGTAATTAACTATAGGGGTTTGCCCTTATAAGAAGCTTGTCCGAACCGAGCTTTATATAAAGCCTTTTTAATCCTTCATATTAAATAAGGGTAATTATCAGCAGATAAAATGGTTTCATAGACCAAATGGATGTCATATATTTCTTAGTTTATTTGATTCAGCCTCATCCTCAAGCCTTGTGTTTATCCTTCGGGATAGATACGGGGTTGAGGTATAGTGCTCTTTCATTTAAACTATGAAAAATATTGGTTCAGTTTGATTTCATATTTTTCTAAACTATATATATATATATATATATATATATATATANTCCTCACTTTCATTTTTTTTTTCTTTTCTCTTTTTCGTTTGGATTGATTTCAATCCTATAGATTTTTCTTTTCATTTCAGGGATTGTTGTCAATCATTTCTTTTTCCTTTTTCAAGTGAGGATTACTATATCTAGATAGGCTTTAATGATTTTGAACATCACATTTCTTTCCCTAAATTTGAAACTCAAAGCATTCTTTTACCTTATAAGTATTTCATAGCTTTTACATCATTGAGCCCCAATCTTTTTTTCTCAAATGAATTTCAAATTCTTAATAATTCAAAATATAGTTTCCTTTACTTTAAATAGTTAACTATAGTCTTATTCTCTTATACTAAATACTTTAAAATATAGTTTCCTTTACTTTAAATAGTTAACTATAGTCTTATTCTCTTATACTAAATATCTCTACCAAAATTAATTTTCATTACAAAAATATTTCCTTAAATCTACTATAATATTTAATATTTACAAAAATATAGTTACCTGAATTAAATTCATTACGTAAAATCATATTAATAATTTTTGAAAATATTTAATTTGAGAACATCTAATAGTTAATCTTTATCTTCCCTCCCCTAAACTTAAATTTTTAAATATGAAATGATACAAGTGGAAAGAAAAATTCTAAATATAAATCATAACTTAGTATTTTAGGCATTTTCATCATTCTGAAATTTTTGCGGTCCTTCTCAAAATTTCTACTTCACCTGGTCTGTAACATTATGAGCTTTCTAGACATATAAATCATTAGAGAATTTGTTGGATAATGAAATTTTGAAATAAGTATAAAACTAAGCATTAAACAAACACAATATTTTTCTAACACATCCATAATACTAAAAAAAATAATTACAATTAAAATGAAAAAATGAAAATCACATCACATTACAATTTAACAAATTTCAACTACTACACCAAACAATTATAACAAAAATTAAAAACTATCCACTTACAGCATAACAATAAAAATGAAAGTACAAACAAACATTTATTTCTATTACAAAAATTACAAACATAAAAGTAAAAGTACATCAATTACATTCACATATCAAAATTGAAAACTATGTCTTTGTCTCCTTGGTCAACAGGTGGATTGGCCTGATACTGAGTATATCAGGGGCATTAAGGAAAAGTAGCATCAGGCTCACCTCTATAGTGTCGGGCCTGAGCTTCATAGTAAGCTATCTCAAAATCTGAATGCCTCTGAAGGTACTCACTGTCATAATCATGTCTACATTCTAAACCTTCAATCCTTTCATTTATTAGCTCTATACTCTTTTGCTGCAAGGTTAACTCATTCATTAAATCAGTCAGGGTAGGGGATTTAGAAGGTGGAAGGTCATAACTAGTAGAGGGGATATCTCTACTAGTATAAGGTTCTTGACTTCTACTCCCATTTCTCCATTTTTCTTGGTATACATATGTCTTCAAATTAGCTTTACTAATGGGTTTCATAGGGTAAACCCTTTCCTCATCATCTCCAAATTCCACTCCATAAAGTTCGCAAAGTGCATAAATGAGGCCAGGATGTCCTAGACCTCCACTTGTTTCACTCCTTGCCATGGTTAATATATTCTTAAAAATGATTCTCCCAACATTTATATTTCTATTATTCTGAATACAGAAATTTAGAATAGCTCTATTTCTTGTTACTTCACTGTGGTGAAAGGTCGGTAACAGAGTAGAGGAAATAAAATAGTGCCACGCTTTAGAGGTGGCATTCAACATGGAAGCATAAAAATTTACCCATTCTTGTTGCTTTATCTTCCATGTTCCTTTCCCATCAGTGAGAAAGTTGATCACATCGTTCAGCGGGCCTTCCATCGTATTGAGGGTTTCATAATGGCAGCTATAGGAGTCTGGGACTTTGTAAAAGGAGTTAATGCGGCGACACTAAATTTAACAGAAAATCCCCGCACTTGAACGATTCCATCCTTAGAATAGAACACGTTGGCATAAAACTCTTTTACAATATTTGCGGCAGCCTTATTGGTGATGTAACAGAAGTTTTCTCACCTCTGCTCTGTAATAACTCATTCAATTTCTCCTCCCAGACTCTCAAAAACTCGATCTTGTATACATTTCTTTCCTTCAAATAATGAAGTAAACCCCGATTGAGCCTTCGCATTGACGAAACGAGACTAGTCGAACTCAAGTCACCTCTTTTGTCACGGAGCCATTTCAATCTAATAAAAATTATAGAAAAATTCCAAAGTATACTTCAAATATGCAAATAATGACTTCCAAGAGTGATTCTAAGAGTTCAAAAATAAATTCCATGAATTTCTTCCCAATATTTTCTTAACATTCTTAATTTTTTCAGATCTTCTAAATGTGGAAGAAATTCATGGTAAAATTCAAATATTTTTAGTTTGGAGTGAAGCTCTTACCAAGAGATGATCAATTCCGGTGTCTAAATGCCTTAAAATTGCCCCAAATCCAAGATCTCTCAAGCCCTAGGTCGAAAATTGCATTTTTAAGAGGAAGGGGATGACAAATAGTGGCGGTTGACTGGTCAAAATCATGGTTAAAGGTGTTTTTTTGGGATCTCTCCGTAGGTCGGGTCTTCGGTGCCGTCAGCGAGCTCTATAGACTTAATATCCTAAGTATTGGGAAAAGTCCACCTACGGCGGCGTCGAGGGCGCCGTCGGGTCGACGCTGCCGTCGGTGAGCTTTATTAAATTAGTTCAATTTCTGGAGTTTTACAATTTTGATCAATTTCAAGCCTCAACAACTTCCGTTCAATCATTATAGATATAATTTTAAGTGATTAAATGATGTACTAACACCAATAAACATTCACAACACAAAACATCACAATTATATATAAATTCCAAGGGTTACAATATACGTTACAGAACACACCTAAGTTTGGTACTTTCTCAACCTTAATACATCAATTCAGCGTTGAAATCCAAGCCACCATACTCAAAACACTAATAAAAAACATCCTATGCTCAGTCTCAACTATACAATGATTTAAAAGAAAAACTCTAAAGCAAAGCAAACATAAAGTTAAAAAAAAATTACACACATAGACAGACAGGTAGCAATGTAAATCTACTATTCTTCAGATTTAGTGCTTGATTCTCCTCTGAGATCACCCATTAATTGCACATGAATGAAGAGGTTATAGAAGGGTCGGTATGGAAATTCTTCAGTAGAGACCTCTTCTATCAATTTTATCCTTCTCATCAGCCGTATCAAACTGTCTTCTAAATGTCTAGAGTGAGAAAAATGTTCTTTCATCCTCCAGTCTAAATGATCGAAGAAATCATAGATATTATTAATTGCATTCATAACATTTATACCTCCTTCTCTAATTTCCTGATTCTACGCAGGATCACCAGTGTCTTGTCCGAAACTAAAGGTTAAATAGGCAGTGAATTCTGAGACGATTGATCTACCATAATAGTCATATCATTTTCATCTTCATAAGCTGGGAAACTCTCAGTTGGGTCCAAAGGCTTCCAAGGTAGAAGTACTTTTTCCCAATTTTCATAGGATACTTGGAACTGACTGCAAAGTAAGAAAATTGTGGAAGGGTGTCCAAGCCCATAAGTTGATCCATAAACGATTAGGCCCAAAACAGACTTCACAACTATAGATCCAATATTGATCGGTAATCCCATTTGGATGCAGTAATTCAGAATAGCACTTTCCTTAGAAACTTTACTGATCCTCATCATCGGTAACAGTTTTACAGAAATGAAGTGCTAGTGTTCAGAAACGAGATTCAGAAGTGTCGCAAAAAACTAATATACTCATTTTCTCTCATTTCCAAGTCTTTAGTTTCGTCCGTTAAATATTTAAAAATTTCATTCATCTAGTTTCTTATCGGGACGAAGTTGGAATAATGGCAGACAGGAACGTTATCGATCATAAATAATTCATTGATTCATGCAGGAGTAAAATTTATCCATCTACCTCCCACATAGACGACTCCTTGGTTGATTCCATGCAAATTAGCATAGAATTCCTTCACCACAGGCACAACTACGGCGGCTGTAGTGTAGCACAACACTTCCCATCTTCGTTGCATGATCATTTCTTCAATTTCCATCAATAGATTACTCAATCCTCAATTTACGAATCCTCATTCCTTGATTAATCTTTTCTTTGCTAGTGCCTTGTTGAAGATTCGCTGCGCCTCCGCACTAATGAACTTTCTCTGGTTGAACACTCGCATTCTATGGTTTTCAGGGGAATTGAACACCATAGGGATGAATTTGGTGGAGTTTCACTTCATTCTTGGGAAAAATATGAACTTAGGAATCAAATTTGGACGTTTAAAAGGGGTAACTCCCGCCTAAAACTGCCAAAAACTGCCCATTAGAACTCCAGAAAATTGCCATCCCGCCGGTCTCACCATCGGCGACGTCGAGGGCGTCGTCCGTGAGCCTTTAGAATTTAATTGCCTGGACTCTCTGAAAAAACCCGCCGTCAGCGGCGTCGGCGGCCAAGGCAAAAATTGCACAGCTTCACTCTGGTCCGAATGCATTCCAATTTTTCTCTATGGATCCAATTTTATGATGATTCAAGGGTAAATGAGAGGAGTTCAATACTACCACAAAATAATAATAATTTCAAATAAAACTACTATAATCACAATAAAAATAAAGATAATTATGGGTTGCCTCCCATAAAGCGCTTGGTTTAAAGTCGTCAGCCCGACTTATTCACGTGTTATTCAGGTTAACTGATCATTAAAACCTCTTTAAAATTTGGTCTTTTACCCTCAAAATACAATTTTAGTCTGTGTCCATTTACTTTAAATCTATTTCCAGTCTTTTGATCTTCAATTTCAGCAGCTCCGTAAGTATAAACTTGAGTCACAGTAAAGGGTCCTAACCAACAAGACTTCAATTTCCCAGGAAATAACTTCAGCCTTGTATTGTAAAGCAAAACTTCTTGTCCTGGTTCAAAGTTCCTCTGGTTAATCTTCTGATCATGCCATAACTATAGTTTCTATTTATAAATTTTGTCGTTATCATAAGATTCATTCCTTAATTCTTCCAATTCATTCAACTATAACAATCTTTTCTTACCAGCATTTTTTAAATTATAATTGAATTCTTTAATTGCTCAATATGCTTTATGCTCCAATTCTACTGATAAGTGATAAGGCTTTCCAAAAATCAGTCTGTAAGGAGTCATTCCAATAAGAGTTTTATAAGTAGTCCTGTAAGCCCATAATGCGGTATCCAGTATAGTGGACCAATCTACTCTACTAGGGTTTACAGTCTTCTCAAGTATTAGTTTAATCTCTCTATTAGAAACTTCAGCTAACCCACTGGTTTGGGGTGATAGGCAGTAGAGATTTTATGAATAATATTAAACTTTTCTGCCAATCTCTGAATATATTTATTCCTANAATTCCTGTGACCGATAGCTTCTAACAGGAAACTCCTTCAACCAAAATAGTGTTGATAGTTTATGGCGACTCCATTGGGGACAAGATTTTCTCTCCATTTAAATCAAGAAATATAATCTTCATACATCGGTAATGTGTTCATGTCCCTCATGAACCAAATTACCTTTCTTCCATTGGCATGCTTTACCCATTTCTATCTTGGGGAAGTACGATAAACTCTTTTGTACTTCAGGATCGTTTGTTCAATCACCTTTGAACAGAGATGTTTAGGAGGCCATTAAGGACTTATTAATATTCATGTGGGGTCGGACCCCAAAAGGTGTGTTGATGGACTAGTTTCACCTGGGCATTGTGCTTTGTTATGTTGGTCTCGCACTGGGTCCTAAACACTTCACATCTCCTTTTCGACTTTGATTTGCTATTTTGCAAATTAAATTGAGTTGTGTCGTGTTGCGCGTGCTTTTAAAATTCCCATATATTAATCAATTTTTTTCTACTTTTAAACTACTTTTACTAAAATTTTAAAACCCCCCATAAACTAAAAAAAAAGAAAACTTGCCCGATCTATAGATCGACCTATGTTAAATTTTAGTGCTTGCGCTAAGACTACGATATTTTAGCCAAATAACTAACCCCAAAGCTTTCTCTTTTGAAGCTGCTACAATGGCGTGCTCAACTCTCTCTTTACCCTGCAGCTTGTCGATGAGCCACGATGCCCACCATGTCACTCCCACCATCAAGTTTGAAGCGGGATTTGAAGATCTCGAGGTCATTCAAGGGAAACCCTCATTTGTCATAATGAAAGTTGCCGCTTCAGAAGTTCAGGATCCATCTGCTAAATTTAACCTGAGCTGCCTTTAGGACTTCCCTTCTTGTAAGTGGGTCAAGACTACTGCCGCCACGACTCCCACCAAGCCTATTGTTCCTGCTGTTGCTAAGGGAAAAGAATTTATGATCATTAAGGATCCGACTGAGGGATTGGTTGTCTCGCCATCAGTATTTGAAATCAAATCAAGTTCAAAGACTACACCGCTAACTCAAAGCCAAAGGAGAAACTATAATTGGAGGGTTCCGAGGGCTATTAAAGCCCAGGCTCCTAAGGAGATACCTGTTGAGGAAGATCCTCACCAAGATGAGTTAAGATTACTGGAAACATATCCACTACTGCAAAGAAGTAGATTCCATCCTTTAATGGGTACCAGTGGGTACGAGAGTATCTAAAAAAAATCCTACTTTACCATTACTTCATGGACATGGTGAGGAGAGAAAGAAGTCCACTCCTATCACCCGATTCAATTCAGTTTTCAAGAGGCTAGCTACCAAGGAAGGTTGTTCAGTTAGTGAACTACTTAAACAAGTGGGAAATACAGTATCCCCTTGCATGAAGAAAGAAATTCTAATAGACTTCAAATCTACCAGACGATCTCAGAAATCAACTGAAGCTTTTCCTGCTCGTATTCCTATCTAGTTTTATTTAGGAAGCAGAGTTGATACCACCATAATTACTACCGATTCTATCATCACCAGGACCACCAGTCGTCAACCAGCCAAGTCATGACTGGGTCCAAGAATTCTACTGATCATGCATTACAAGGATATTCCCAAGGTTCCAGAAGAAAAGATGAAGAAATTTCCTAGTACCGTAGTTGGTCTGCAACATGGAGAGCATACTTATCTTTGACATACCTATGTTTATGTTGAGACACTTCATCTCAAGACATCACCATCAAAGAAAAAGGTGTGGGTACCAAAGGCAGTTGTACCGATACAGTCTCGTAAGCCCGCAGGGCAAGAGCATGGAATGAAGCCAGAGTTTGAAGTATCTAACATTATCGCAGCAATTTCTAGTGATATGGAGGAACAAGTGGAGGAGGTTCAGCAGATAGACCTTAAAAAAATTCAAGAATCAATAATGGAAGGAAAAGTTGAAAATCTCATGGTCGAGATTTCCGAGTTGGCCCAGAAACATGGAGTCTCCATTGACGATGATGAAGACTTTGACTATAATGATTACCTCGAATAAGATTTCATGGATGTCCATGTCATTGAAACCAAAGCTGCTACATCTACGTGCAAGGCTCAACCTCTCTTCGAAGAGAAGGTCGTAGATGAGCTGCATAAGGTTATCCTCCTAAGGGATGAGCAAGTCAACCAACTAGAGAAAAGGCTAAAAGAAATGGTCGCAGTCATGACTTATATGACCACAATTCAAGGACAATCCACAGTTAGCCTCTCCAGAGATTAATCAACCAAAAATTATACATATTACACATGAAAGAATAGAATTTGCCTCAGCAAACAGGGATGAGCAACCAAAGAAGGATTCTCCATCAAGCACCATGTCGGAGAAGGTATTTAAGGAAATGGTTAAGCATGTTCGGGAGGCCTTAACCCAATCTAAGGGTTGTGCATTGGTTTTAAAGGGTAGACCTTACTTGGAAGAATTTGATGTTGTACCCTTCCCCAAGCGTTTCGTGTCCCCAAACTTTAAGATATTTGATGGGACTGGAAATCCTAGACAAAATATAGCACATTTTTGAGCCAGTTGTAGCAACACAAAAAGTAATGAAGCTTTACTCCTCCAACAGTTTGTCAGCAGCCTATCAAGAATTGCTTTCGATTGGTATGCTGATTTGCCCAACGGATCAGTTAAGACATTCACCGAGTTGGAACAATTATTTGTGAAGAGATTTACTAGAGCGCAACACCATGTTTTTATAGGAGAGCTCCTGATGGAAAAGCAAAACCCCGATGAGACTTTGGTGGATTATATCTTTAGGTTGAGAAACCTTAGCATAAAGTGTGAACCTTAGCTATAAGAACATCACACAACTGAGATTTTACTCATAAGCATTCATGGGCTAGTTTCTTTCTTGCTCAAGGGACTCACCATCGAATACTTCAAGAAGCTAATTAGCAAAGCCAATAGTTTTCAAGAAGAAATCAAACATATGGATTCTCACCAGAAATCTAAAGTAACCAGAGTATTTGAAAAGAAGTTAGGAACATTAATGACTGTCAATAAAGGAAAACAATCAATGAAGATATATCCAGAAAATTCTTTTCAATCATCACAACATGCTCTGTTACAGAGTAGCCAGTCCAACCGGCGACCGCCTCAAGGAGGATCATCTTGAACAAAGAATAAGAGAATATATTTAGCAGAATGCTATAAAATGGTGTATTCTTTCAAAGATGAAGCCATATCCAAAATGTTCATAAGTCTGATGAAAAAGCCTGAATTTAGACTACGAGATCCAAAAAAACCTAAAGAGGTCGACAAGTAGGATGAACCAAATTATTGCACATACCAAAGGTTGCTTGGGCACACTATAGAAGAATGTTTCATCTTTAAGGATTTTCTCAAGAAGAATCTTAAAGAAGGGAACATAACAATCCTGAAAGAATAGTTAAAAGAACCTAAAAATGTTCCATAAATATGATTTTGGCTGAGCCAATCTCTTTGATTGACCCATATACTGGAGAAAATGGATGAAGTACGACTTGGGATAAGCTCAAGAGGGTCCTAAACCAAATTCAGAATTCATTAAAATAATCTTCTGCATATATTGGAGAAGATGGATGAAATGTAGTTGGAGAAAATCGTCCAAGTAAATATTGAACCTAATCTAGAATGCTTCATTATTAGCCTCCGTTTAGAATCTTCAGCCTTCCATGCCCTAGATGAAGATTTCACTAGGAGATTCATCGTTGTCAAAGATAAAGAAGAAGAGGAACACCACTACAAAGGGTGATAGCATGGGGGATAGGATAGGGGCTACCTGTACTAGATTAATTGTTTCAGATTCGAGGAAGAAAATCCTTGAACCCCTGACTTTGTATAATTATCTTTTTACCCCTTCGGGGACTTATGAATGTAATGATTGTGATTTTAGCGACATTATAACTATTTTTGGTGATAACGTAACTGATTTTGACCAATCTAGCCTCAATCTCGATTCTCAAAACAATCCTGAAATCATACTTGAGTCCGATGAACTTGCTAACAAGACTGAGGAAGACATCGATGATATGCTTACGATAGCACCGGGAGTGAGGAACTAATTCTCAAACACCACGATGCATCGCTTGCCATCAACTTAGATCTTTTTGACAAAGAAGAAACACCGGATGATTCGAGAATGATATCTCAAGAAGAAGAAATCACAGAGGTGAACTTAAGGAGTGGGAGAGTATTACCCCTAAGAATAGCTCCAACAGATAAAGGAAAACAAATATATACTCGAGAAGAACTAACTCCACCTCCACCTGTGGCAGAACCACTTAACCAAGAGAAAATTGGAGGACCATGTAAAGTAGTTTACAACGTGCTAGCTCATCTTAGGAAGTTTCCGGCCATATTAAGCATCTATGACACTCTAATCCTGTTAAAGGAGATGGGAGAGTCTCTGGTTAGAACCTTGCTTTCCCTAGAGATTTGTTTAGCTCAGTTGGCCAGCACATCCTCAGATGAAGTACGCCCGTTGAAGGAATAGTCTGGGGTAACCTTCACAGATGAAGATTTGTTGTTCAGTATCGTCAACCACAATTATCCACTCTACATCTCCATTAACATTGGTAGATTTGTGTTGTCAAGAGTTTTAGTAGATCCTGGAGCATCACTCAACTTGATGAGTCTACGAACATTGGCTTATTTGGATAGTGAAGCTCAGAAACTTATAGCTGATAAAATGAAGTTAAGAGGATTTAACAAAAAGGGGGAGAGAACCCTCGGATCCATTACATTGCTTATGAAGGTTTGAGAACTAGTAAGAACCACTAAATTCCACATCATTGATGTCAAGACCTCTTTTAATGCCTTACTTGGTCGACCGTTGATTCATGAACACAACATGGTTCCATCGTCTCTACACCAATGCATTAAGTAATACAAAGATGGAGGGACAAGAACATTGCATCAAGGGAGATCTACAGCCATTTTTAGTTCATGAAGTTGGTATTCATGAAGATGCTGCCTACTACACTCCTCCAAAGAAAAACGTCTTCTATCGTGAAATTGTCACAAATAAAAGTGAAAATTCAAAAAACTGACAAAGAGGAGGTCATTCAACTCTGCTTCAGCAATCTTACACCACTCTTTTGCAACAAGTTGGTGGTGGTTCTTCTAGTTCAGGCACCCGAGGTTAAGGCCGGAGACGTATATGAGGAAAAACCAATTTAATTGATGAATGGACTAGGCCAACCATCAACATTGGTGATGAAGACAATTTCGAAGATGAAAAAACAATGATAAAATAGAAGAAATCTGAGTACAATATATCCTTAGAATTTATAGAGAAAAATGAATATGAGATGATGTATGATCGGATAAACCACTATGTGAACACCATGTCCCTTACTCTGATTCTCCCTCAAAAAATCAAGAGTTTAGAGGTCAAGGAAGTCTGTAGTGCTGGTTCAAAGCCGATCAAGTTTTATCGTGCTACTACCTCTATTGATCTTGAAAATCATGTAAATTTGGATGATGATTTGAATGAATTCATGGAATTGACTTTTGGTTATTTTTCGCCTTGCATACAAAAGTTAATTCAGCAGGGGCATTTGACAAAACAAATGTCAAAAGATAAATTACAACTTTTTGAAAAATTACGGAATGTTAAAAGTCAAACTCCCAACTCAAAAGAGTGTCTCAGTTTGGTACAGTTGGACCAGTTGATAATTCAGAATTTTGTATGGTTGTTACTAGTAAGGGAATTGCCTCGATATGAAGGATGTCTCTACTGACCTGTTGATAGAAAATGTTCCACTAGAATTTGAGGAGAAAACTAAATCAACTATTGATGAATTGAAGGAAATTAACCTCGGGACTGGAGAACAACCCCGACCTACATTTATAAGTTCTCTACTCAATGATAAAGAATCTTTACAACTGATCAAATTGCTAACAAAATTCAATGATTGCTTCGCATGGAGATATGATGAAATGTCAGGACTGTCAGCAGAGGTTGTAGTTCATAAACTCAGGGTAGACAAAGATATGACCCCAGTGAAACAAGCTCCCAGAAGAATGCGCCTCAAAAAAGAGCAGCAAGTCATCACCGAGGTAAAGAAATTAATAGATGCTAACTTTATAAAAGAAGAGCAACACCTCACATGGTTAGCTAACATTGTCCCAGTTAAGACAAAAAAAGGACAAATATGTGTTTTTGTTAACTTCAGGGATTTGAACAAAGCATGTCCAAAAGATGAATTTCTATTACTGATACCAGAAATGATGGTGGATATTGCTTCTACACATGAAATTTTCTCTTTCATGGAAGGATAGTCGGGATACAACAAAATCAAGATGGCTCCCGAGAATGCATCGCTTACAGCCTTCATGACACATATCGGGATTTTTTGCTACACAGTGATGTCGATCGGGCTAAAAAACATTGGAGCAACATACGAAAGTGCAATGAAGAAGATCTTTGACAACCTCATTCATAACCAGGTGGAATGCTATATAGATGATTTGGTCATCAAGAGTAAACAAAAACTAGAACATTTGTATGATTTAAGGATCGTGTTCGAACGGTTACGACAACATGACCTTAAAATGAATCCCTTAAAGTGCGCCTTCGACGTTACCTCCAGGAAATTTCTAGGATTCATTGTTCATCATTGGGGAATCGAGATTGACCCAGATAAGATTATAATTATCTTGAAAAAGCCTCCACCCAAAACCTTGAAGTAAATATGTTCCTTCCAAGGGAAGTTGGCATATCTAAGATGCTTTATTTCTAATCTCACAGGTAGGTGGCAGCCCTTCTCGACATTAATTAAAAAGGAAGCCAAATTTGTTTGGGAAGAGAAATGCCATCGGGCCTTTGAGGATGTTAAGCAATATTTAATGACACCTCCTGTCTTAGCAGCCCCTATCCTAAGGAAACCTTTAATACTTTATACCATGGCCTTAAACAACTCTCTTGGAGCCCTCTTAGCCCAAATCAATGATGAGGGTAAGGAAAATGCACTCTGCTACTTGAGTCACTGCCTAATACCGATGGAGATAAGGTATCCACCTATTGAGAAACATTGTCTAGCCTTGATTTTCACCGCCCAAAAACCTAGACTTTACATGCTTTCTCATAAAATTACCCTAATTTCAAAAGTTAATCCGTTGCAATAATTAATGACCCGACCAACACTCTCTGGACGTCTAGCAAGATGGTTTATGATCTTATTGAAGTTTGATATAACTTTTATTCGCCTCTGTGCTATCAAGGGACAGATTTTAGCAAACTTTCTCACTGCACACCCACTTCCATCTGGGTCCCCTTTTAATGAAGAACTACTAGATGAACATGTACTACAAATGGAATTCTCCCATGTGCAACACTTGGAAATGTACTTAGATGGAGCTTCGTTAGCCAAAAAGCACAAATGATCAGGCATAGTTATACTAGGCAAGGCAGGTATTGGATTGATCCTTATCACACCAGATAAGGGTATGCTAAGGTTCTCACACCACCTGACAGAGCCATGTACCAACAATGAAGCAGAATATGAAGCACTAATCACCAAAATAGAATTGACAATTTCGATGGATATAATATACATTGCCATCTATGGAGACTCACAACTCATCATTCAACAAGTCATCAGACAAAACAAGATGTTGAAACTATGATTAGTGGAATACCACTGGTACACCATGAAGCTATTGGAATAGATTCCCCATGTACCTTTCTACCAGATTCCTAGGGGAGGTAATTCTCATGCTGATGCTTTAACAAAACTCACAAAAGAATTGGCATGTCCTCTAGAGGATTCCATTGATATCACAGTACAAGGAAAATAAGTTTTGTCTCGGATCGACCTCAAAACTATACACAAGGTCGGGAAAGAAGAAGGAAAATAATTATGGTTGTGGATATCAACAAAAATTGGCACATGCCATTAATAGAATATTTACATAATGGAAAGCTACCAGAGGAGAAAACTGAGGCACATCACATCGCAAAAAGGGCTATGTCATATGTTATAGTGGGTGATGTCCTCTATAGGAGATCAATCAACTAGATGTGGCTACGATGTTTAAGCAAAACAGAAGCACGTAATATCATAAAAGAAGTACATGCCAGATTGTGTGGCGCTCACCAGTCAAGGCTGAAGATGAAAATGAAGATCAAAAGACTTGGATAGTACTGGCCATCAATGATGTCCGACTGCATGGATATACTAGAAGATGTCACCAGTGTCAGGTGCATGTGGTGGTCTTACACCAAGCTAAGAATGTGCTACACTCAACTGTTGCCTCATGGCCATTTGAGTGTTACGACACAGACATAATAGGTCTGATAGACCCTCCATCCTCCAAAGGACAAGATTTATACTTGCCGCTACATATTATTTCTCTAAATGGGCAGAGGCAGTACCGTTACTAGAGGTTACAGCACAGAATGTCCTTCAATTTTTCAAAAGCCAAATCATCTGTTGTTTTAGAGTACCGCAAAGAATAATTTTCAACAATGGGACAACATTTAAAAGCAACAAAATCAACAATTTCATTAAATGGAATTGGATAGATTGGAGGTACTCTACAATTTACTATCCCAGAGCAAATGGCCTGGCTGAAGCCTTCAAAAAAATGTTGGTACAAATTTTAAAGAAAACACTAGATGAAAACAAAAGAGATTGGCAGAAAAGTTATTAGAAGCTTTGCAGGCTTACCAGATAACGTTCAGGACTCCCACTCACTGCACACCCTACCTGCTCATGTATGGGTCTGAGGTCGTACTATCATTAGAAGTTCAGATGTCATCTCTTAGAGTCGCTGTTGCCAACCAACTTACAACGGCAAAAAGTGCAAAACTCAGAATTGAAGAACTAAAGAGTCTTGAGGGAAAACGACTTGAAGCACAACAACATTTGAAACTTTACCAGGCAAAGATGGTACAAGCTCATGACAAATTTGTCCGCCTAAGGACATTTAAAGTTGGTGACCTTGTCCTCATGCTCAAAAGATCCATTCTTGCACACCACAAGATAGGTGGAAAATTTGAGCCAACTTGGGAGGGACCATATGTCATTGAAAAAGTCTACGCATGAGGAGCCTACCAGTTAGTGGATTTTTGAGGCGAAAGACCCATGATGTCGATCAACGAACGATACTTGAAGACACACTACGCAACTTGACATTGCTGGACATCACTTGATTTGAAATTTTGAAATTTTGATTGTTTTGGGTTTTCTTTTTGGCCAAATGTCTATGATCGGGTAAAAAATTTTGTAATAAAATTAACCTCAACATAATGAATATTTTTGAAATTACACATTTCAATTTTCTCCTTTTTAAACTTGATATTATACTAAATTAAATGAAATATAAACATAAACAAATGGTTTTCTCACCAACATAAGCTAAAAAAATTTCTTTAATAAACACTTTATTTTGTTCTTATTTCTGTTAAATTACAACCCATTAATGTTTTTGCTTTCATTTGCAGAGGAAAAAAAATATCAGGCCAAAGGCTGATCTTTGCTTTCAAAGATGGCTGGAACCTCGCACTCAATAAGAAAGGGCGACACCATAGACTTCAACATGGACTTTAGCCAAGTCGACATGGACTTTGAGGGTCCTCTGATGGATGTGGTCAGCCGTCAGGAGAAAGAAGGGTTACCCTCAATGCTAAGGTTTGGCACCAGAAATAGTTCCTCACTGAAGGGGAAAAATGTAATGGTACAACAAGACCCAATGGAGGGGACCAGTAGCCTACCGTCCATGATAGCTACGCCAACCAGAGTCTTAGTCCCTGTCAATAATGAAAGACTTCCAGATGCACCACTATGGAGGACTCAACGCAAAAATGATAGCTGCCAAAAACATAAGGCTTTCCTACACGAGGATAGGAGATACTAGAAAGAGGCAGAGAACTTCCTCACCCCTATCTCTAAAGGGGATATCTATGGTCCAAGAATGAGAGAGACCTCTTCCAGCCTGCCTGCTACAAATGATGAGTCAGGATTTGTTATAGAGCTAGAAATACTACCTTCTTCAGATGTTCTTTTTATGGGTTGCCCGACCTGCGTCGTCGAAATACCAACACGTACGTCAGCCACAGGGGCATTCGTGGAGTGCCCAGACTCCAATGTCCTCCACCTAGAACGCTACAATACTTTTGAGGAATATGAATCCTTTGATGACGGATTTCAGACTGCTGATTACCTGATAGATGAAGAACCATATGTCCAATCGGGTACAAAGCCATATATCTCATTGGACGCAGAGTCATACATTTTGCTACAGATAGAGACAACATCGGCTAGGATTCTCGCCAACATTGAAATAAGGGAACATCCCCGACAATCACCAATCATTAGTACCACAGTATACTACAAGATGAGAAGAGGACTTTGAATTCTATGAAGAAGTGCAAGGTAGGTTCATCAACATATTAGAAGGATCGGAGCTATACACCAAGGTCTTCTCCGAGAGCGATGAACAAAATATTCTTGACTACATTTTTTATTTAAGAGATAGGGGTCGAGCAGGCCTACTGATGGAAAGAACCTATTCTGAGCCAAGAAAGTGGATGCATGGAATGGGCGGGATCACTATACAGTGCGACTGTTGTTACAACTTCACTAACAATAGACAAGGAAATCCTCCTAAGATTCTGAAATACGATCATGTAGAACAACTACCTCCCATGATAAAATGTATGATCAAAAGAATGGTCCGGTGGAGCATACTACTAGCTGACTGTATTCCTAACAGTTGTATTATCAGCATATATGATGAAGGATATTGCATACCTCCGCACATTCACCATCATGATTTTGTGAGGCATTTCTGCACGGTCTAATTCATGAGTAAGAGCAACATCTTATTTAGAAAAAAACTAGATGTCATTGTCTCTGGTGAATTCAGAGGGTCCGTGGAAGTTTTGCTATCTGTTGGTTCAGTACTAGTTCTTAAAGGAAACAGAGCAGACGTCGCTAAACATTGCATTACAGCGGTGCGACATCGCAGGGTGTCTGTGACTTTCTGGATGATGGAAGACAACAAAATGCCTTATGGATTCTGACCATACTCGGAGCTGGAAAAACTACTGCCATACGAGCTATGAGAGGGTTGCACGTCTAAGCACATGCAAAGGGAACTCTTGCCCTGGAGCATGGCTTAGAGGTCAGGTCGATCAGGAGCTTGCCTCACCAAAGACAGACACTCAGAGGATTCCTTTTTACTGCATTTCTGTTACAGCAGATTAGACATGCTCAGCCTATGATATGTACTTGGCATGTGATATTTTTTTGATGTACTTTGATGCAGTCAACATAATTGTACTTTTTGAGGCTTTGGCCTACACTCAATATGTAATATTTGTTGGAACAGATTAATGAAATCTTTTTCAAAAATTTTGTTTATTTGTTCAATTGCCCTTTTTAGTGTGATGGATAAAAGCCATGAACCATACGTTGGTTCGAGATTACAATGAACAAAGAACAAAACAAGAAAAAAAACTTAATAATGAAATTCAAATAAAACACTCTATTAAAAATTAATCAACCCACAAAAATTAAATTTTGGAAAACATATTTTGAAAATTAAACATGATAAAAATAACAAGAAAAGAAAACAAATATTTTGAGTCGATTCTATCGATTTCAAGTTCTCTTACTCTTTGCTCGCGTAGCACGACTATCCTTGTCTACATTAACTTTTCACATCCTTGTGAAATTTTACATTCTACACAAAACTTCACAAAATTTTGCACATTTTCCTCAACAATGTCAGCCTTTTTCACAGGACACATATATATAGGTTCAACACCACAAAATCTTTGTAAATTTCAATTCTCATTTTGGAATCAGTTCCTAACTTCTAATTCCCTCCTTTCAAGGTTGATCCCTGACTTTCGATCCTCTTTTGAGATTGATCCTTAACTTTCAATTCTCATTTTTGGAATCAGTCCTTAACTTCTGATTCCCTTCTTTTGTGATCGGTACCTAACTTCCGACTCTCTTTTGAAATTGATCATTAACTTTCAATTCTCATTTATGGAGTCAGTCTTTAACTTCTGATTCCGTACTTTTGAGGTTGGTCCCTAACTTTCGACTCTCTTTTGAGACTGATCCTTAACTTTTAATTCTCATTTTTGGAATCAATCCTTAATTTTTGATTCCCTTCTTTTGAGGTCGATCCCTAACTTCTGACTCTCTTTTTAGATTGATCCTTAACTTTCAATTCTCATTTTTTGAATCATTTTTTAACTTATGATTCCCTCCTTTTAAGATCGGTCCCTAACTTCCGACCCTCTTTTGAGATTGATCCTTAACTTTCAATTATGATTTTTGGAATCAATCCTCAACATCTAATTCTCTTGTTTTGAGGTCGGTCCCTAACTTTCGACTCTCTTTTGAGATTGATCCTTAACTTTCAATTCTCATTTTTGAATCAGTCCTTAACTTCTGATCCCTTCCTTTTGAGATTGGTCCCTAACTTCCGACTCTCTTTTGATATTGATCCTTAACTTTTGATTCCCATTTTTGGAATCAATCCTTAACTTCTGATTCCCTCCTTTTGAGACTGGTCCCCAACGTATGACTCTCTTTTGAGATTTATCCTTAACTTTGAATTCTCATTTTTGAATCAGTCCTGAACTTCTGATTCCCCTCCTTTGAGATCGGTCCCTTACTTCTGATCCTCTTTTGATCAGTTCTTAACTTTTGATTCCCTCCTTTTGAGATCGGTCCCTAACTTCCTACTCTCTTTTAAGATTGATCCTTAACTTTCAATTCTCATTTCTGAATCAATCCTTAACTTCTTATTCCCCCCTTTTGAGATCGGTCCATAACTTCCGACTCTCTTTTGAGATCTATCCTTAACTTTCAATTCTCGTTTTTTGGAATCCGTCCTTAACTTCTGATTCCCTCCTTTTGAGATCGGTCCCTAAATTCCGATCCTCTTTTGAGATTGATCCTTAACTTTAAATTTTCATTTCTGGAATCATTCCTTAGCTGATGATTCCTCCTTTCGAGGTCGGTCCCTAACTTCTGACTCTCTCTTGAGATTTATCCTTAACTTTCAATTCTCATTTTTGAATCAGTCCCTATCTTCTGATTCCCTCCTTTCCAGATTGGTCCCTAACTTTTGATCCTCTTTTTAAGATTGATCCTTAACTTTCAATTCTCATTTTGGAATCAGTTCTTAACCTCTAATTCCCTTTTTTTGAGATCAGTCCCTAATTTTCGTCTCTCTCTTGAGATTGATAACTAAATTTCAATTCTCATTTTAGGATCAATTCTTAAATTTTGGTTCCCTACTTTTGAGGTCAGTACCTAAATTTTGACTCTCTTTTTGCAATCGATACCTAAATTTCAATTCCCACCTCAGGGTCAGCACTTACGTACTGATTCCCATCCTTTATAAAAATCTAAAACTTGAAAACTCAAACTGACTCTCTAGTCCCCAGTGAGAGTTCCTACTTTTTGAATTCGATCGAATATTCACTTGCTAATTTCCCAGCAGAAATAAATAGCACACACAATTTTATACCTCCTTCTAGGTCTGTTGACTAAGAAGTCTGTGTTGGTTTTGTTGATCTCGTCCGTCAATGCCAATATACGCGGTTTGCTTGCCCAACAAAACACACCTAGTAAGGGTCCATTTGTTGACCTCACTTTTGTTTTAGGTTTAGTTTTCCTCTTAGTAGCCTATGGTCTGGCCATAGGACTATCCTGTTGACTATTCCTAGAAAACTAGAGAAGAAACTCTCACCATTAGAAATTCTAGACTCCTCTTTGCTCAACTTGAAATTCCACATATTGGTCCTAACCTCCAGCACATAGAAGTTGGGGTATGTATGGGGGAGCTCAATAGGAGTCCCCATAGGACTACTTGCCCTTAGGGTTGACTCTGGGTGTTTGTTTGGAGCTAAGGCACTCACTTGCACTCACTCTCACTCACAATCATTCACAACTCTAAACCCAAATTTTCCTAACTTTGGTCCCTTGATCCTTAGGCTAGGGTTTAACTAAGACCAGTACATAGAGGATCCAAATGGGGTTTCCATTGGTCCATAGCTCATTTATGGCAATTAGCTCCCCAATTCTACCCAAAATATTTAACTTGGCCTTTTGCCCCAAAATCTCTCATATTATCTAGATACCCTTGGAGCCCTAAATTTGACCAAAATTCCCAAATTCACCAAAAATAACAAAATTTATTCAAAAATCATTTCAAACCTTTTGAAAATACCCAAATTACCCAAAACTACCCAAAAATGCAAATTTACCAAAATACTCCCAAAATTGCCAAAATTACAAAAATACTCTTGGCACCCCAAACTTTCCTAAAACCTCCAAAATCACTCAAAATGTTTCCAAACCCATTTGGACCCATCAATCAGACCCAATTTGACCAATTTGATCATTTTGACCAAAACCCCCAATTTGCTCAATTCCCTCAAATTTGCATCAAATGTCCATCAATTTGGTCCCAATTTCCCCCAATTTCAATCATAAACTCAAATTCACTTTCCATATGACAAATTTAAACCAAATATAAGCTCAATTAGCCCATGCGTTGAGCTCAAACTCCCAATTTTGGCTACATGACTTAATCTCACCAAATTGAACCTCATGGCCTACTCCACTGGCCTCGATTTGAATCCTAAAATATTTATGATATTCATACACTTCAAAATTGACCTTCAATTTGCTTTGTTGAATCCTCTATTCATTTAATTTTGACTTAATTCCAAAAATAAAAACACATTTTTGCCCCAAATTGGCCATACCTCAAAATTCCACAAAATTTATTATCTTAGCCCCACAATAGGCACCCAATTTATGTTGAAAACTGTTCATGAAATTCCTATTGAATATTTTCAATAATCAATTTAGACTTAGCCCAAGCCTAGCCCAATCTAGACCCAAGTCTAGCCCAACATGCCTAAAGTGACCAAAATTCCAAAATCCTTCAAATTGAACCTCCAATTGAACTCAAAATAATTTCAATCCTACACCAAAACTCTTCATTACATTCTTATAAATAATTTCAAAGTCATGGCTAACCTAACCCAAACTGAGCCTTTAGTCATTTGGACTCAAATTGAAACCATATACCAAAATTAGCCTAACCATCCTAAAGTCACCAAATTTGTGACTCCACAGCCACAAAACTCTTTGTTTGGACCAGCCTAAACAACACTAAACCCAACTAACCAAGCTATGGACCAATGGGTCCCAAAATTAAGAGATTCATTCCCTTTTTTAGGTCTTAAACACAAAATCTCCTCCATCATTGATTGCCATAGGGGAGTTAATCATCATTAGCCAGCCCCTGACCTTCCTGAGCCAAGAGGTGACCACTACCTGGTTGGCTAGCCACCTTGGTGGCCAAAAAATGGCCAAATCGGGGGCCAACACCCTTCAATTAAACCCAATCTTAACCATAGAGGCCACCTCATCCCAATGGCTCTTGAGGGCTCCTCAGTCCTCCACTTAAGCAACATTTTACACCCATGAACAAGCCCTGAGCTACCATCTCTAAACATGGCTATAAAACGGCCCCTTCATGGCCAAGAGAGAGGTGCTAAAATTTTCTCAAGGAGACCCCTCTAAATTTCTCCCATAGCCTCTTTGAGACCTCCTAAGTGCAACCCAACCACTTCCTTACACTAATTCCCCTTGCTGGAGTTCAATTTTTGAGCTCAAATCCTTGCTGGAGATAGGACAGAACTCTCCACAACTCCACAGTGCACAAAAATCAAATTAAACTCACCCACACCTTCAACACAGTAAAAGAAGAATAAGTCCCATCAAACCTTCCTCACAAAGAGCCTCTACACTAGAATTTGATCAACACTCAAATTTGACCTTGATAGAATTTGGGTCTAGACCTTTCACCACGACCAGAGGCTCAATCTCTAGCCTCCTTGGACCTCCACGAACGTATCGAGCACGTCTGATTGAAACTTTCCTTCTGAGAGCAAATGTATTTAACTTCCTCTTCCCGAGCCTATTTTGATTCTCCATATTATTAGGGTTAGTTGAATGGCATGATTATAGTATGGATGTGTTTGTCACACTTAAACAAGTATATAGGACCCAACCCAAGGTCATTTGGTTGAGAAATGAGTGAGATCTTAGGGTTTTAATGTTAACGGTCACAGGTTCACTCTATTTGGAGACGATGACGCGGAGCCGTTGGATCATGGGTGTATCAAAAGGAGGGCTCTGATTGTGCCGATTGGGAGCGTGGTTCATAGAGTGTGGGTTGAGTCAGCGGCTACATGGAAGGCGGTGTCCAACCAGAGTGTACCATGCGTGTTTTTGGAGTCATCGTATGATTGCGTGGCACCAACATGTTTAAATAGATAAATAGTGATTTAAATAGTTCAGAAAATGCTCCCTAAATTCAAAATGTCATATCTTGATGTAGAAAAATCAAAAAAATAAAATAAAAATATCCTAGTGTTCAGTGAAAAAGGGAGAACAATGTGTAAAAGGTTTGAAGTGTATTTGATGCATATTTTATTTTTAAAAAATTAAATGCTGATTTTAGTCTCTTAACTCTCCATGCATGTACACATTTCACCATGGCTTTATATTTTTGCGTGTTGTTGCCTCTGTCTTGGGGGATATTCTCTAATTTTTTTAAAGTCCGAGAAGGCCTCTAGACAGAGATCCATACTTTTCAAATATGTGTCTATTATTTACATAAATTAATCATAATAATTTGCATATTTCTTAGAAAAATCCATAGAAATTTTCGAAGGTTTATTGTGACCACAGACCCTTTGGAAAATTTTTCATGAGTTTAGTCGTTAAGAACACACCAAAATTGCACAAAACCCTAAAACACAAAGGAAATTAGTTTAGGAAAAAATAAACATCTAAATGACTTAGTTTTGATTCTATATTATGATTTAAAGTTCAGGTAACTTACCATAAAATTTTCAAATTATTTGGAGCTCATTTGATAACTCAAATTGATTTTCTAAGTTAAATGACATTTTTGACATTAAAATGATTTTTTATAATTAAAATACAACTCAAAAAATCATAAGAATTGGTTTTGGGAGTTATCTATGATCAGAGAAATTTTCTAAAAATAAGATTGTAATTAAAATAAAAACTTCATTTTTAAGCCTATTTTGAATATTTAAATTATTAAAAATTAATACAAATCACAAAACTAATAAAATTCATGGAAATATTATAAATTGTTTTCTAAGAACTTAAGAACAATTGGAATATTTTTTCTATTTTTATAAGAGAAGATGTTGAATTTTAAAGCTTTAAATAATTTTTAAAGGCTAAAAATGAATTTTTCCTAATCTTTCACTTAAAAAATTGTAATAATTCAAAGAAAAATTTGAAAAATGTAAAATTTGTTTCTATGGATTCTTTGACCTCAGAGAAATTTAATAAAAATGTAAAACTTAATTTTACACATTTAAAATATTTTATAGTTAATTAGTACTACAGAATTTAAAATAATTCTAATACTTCAAATAAAACTCAAAAAATCGTGAAATTTGGCCCAAGTGTTTTTCTAGTTTAAATATACCTCTAGTAAAAACTTTCAAGTATTAGGCTTTGCCTTGGTTAAGTTATGGAATTTATTTTGAAAAATCTTATTCTTGCATATAAATAAATATATAAATTGAATTAAATTTTGAAAAATCACATTTTCTCCTCTGATGTATTAATTGACCCATGAGTGAGGTGGGATAAAAATTCCAAAGTCAATTGAATTAACTTTGATGAATTATGAAAGTGATAAAGCCTTAGGGGCAAAAGTGTAATTTTAGAAATTTAACCTTAATTAACAATTAGGCTTAATTCAAGAAAGGGAAATGGGCAACATTTGATCTTAATTAACATATTTGGATAATTTAAATACAAGGGATTAATTGGAAGAAACCAATCTCACTTTTTCCAATAATAAGATAAATTTGAAATTTCTTAGATGATTAAAATTTGGGAGTCTACTAAATTAAATGATTCTAGACTTAGGGATATAGTTTTGGGTGTTAATAACTAACTAATTTAATACCCCTATCTGGTGTTCAAGTGACATTCAAATGTTTTGATGATGAATTATTATCACTTGAAATTTAATATATTTTAAAATGACTAAGAAACCCATCAGGATGTTAAGGGCTTCGTAGTGACTTAAGCTAAATCAAATTTGATTAAATGAGGATTAGAAAAGTGAATGTAACTAGAAATTGAACATTATAAGCCCAAGTTAAAACCAAAATTGGTTGAGTGTCTTAATAACACTAACTTGCCACGTTAAGGGTCTTCACCTGCATAATTTTCAAATTAAATGATAAATGATAATGACCCTACTCTTAGGGATAATTAAAACATCACTATTCCTTTAACAGTAGAAATATTTACATGATGGATTATTAAACAACATAATAAGTTTAAATGAGCTCCAGACTTTTCACTAGGCGGTGAGGGGAAAGGATGGACCTGCCTTTCTCTCCTAACTTGTTCGATACCTCGGAGGTCTACTAAACTTGATATGTTTTGTTTAATAAAATCATCCTTAATCAAACCATTAAGGACTTACCAAGATATAATCTAGGAGCCCTTTTTTTGCTTTACATAAAATTCCCTTACATGCATTTTTAGTTTCAACTGGAGATGATGAAAAGACCATCCAGGTATGCTTTTACAGTTTACAGTCTCGTCTTTTTCTATACTTTTCACATTGTACTTTTATGCTTACAAAACTTGAATGCTAAAAAATGATGTCACCCTGCATGAAAACCAGAACTGCTAGGATAACCACAAAACCAAAATTAAAATCAACCAAGATGAAAATCACCTCCACAATGTTCAAAATATTAAACAACTCAAAATTTAATCACAAACATCACAAAACCATAATTGAAACTAAATTAAGACATCTCTATCGGATGATCGGGAATCTCTCGGAGGAGGTAACCTACGGTTGCTAACGAAGCTTCCCACGGTCTAAATAAAAGTATGGAACACATTAAGTTGAGCTTAGTAAGTTCATCTGAACTAAGTGAATTCGATAGAAAATAGTGATACCAGAACGAGGGAACTGTAGGATCCTAACCGGTGTCGCTCTAATCAACTTTAACATGCCCCAATAAATTTTAAAAGACCTACAACCATAAGGCCATCTGATCTGACATCATAACTTTACACCCTAGAATACTTAAACTTGTCATGGCGAGGAGCTTGGTGCTAGCAATATGGGAAGCACGACCATCTTCAACAACAAAATCTGGCTTCCCCAACAAAACCAAATTCCTTCCTTATAATTAAACAACCAGGCCATATGATTTCAAGGTTTTTTGCTTATCCAACATAAATCCTCACCTTATCTTTAGGCCTTTGTATATCTTTGTTGTACAATATAAGCCCTAATTCATCTTAGGATACTGAGGTTGTCTTCTGTCGTGACTTAAACCCTCACATCTTGCAGGCAATTTGTGTGATCATTTCACATGAATGTAAGTCCTAACAAAAATTGGCAGGATGAAACACCTAAATATTTTTTTCTCAAAACTGAAGCCAAAAATTAGGATAGACTGAGAAGTCACCGAGGTTCTCTTCTAAATCTATGATATCCCTTAGTTTATCCTCCTTTGAATTCTACAATAAATGTTCCAAATTTGAGCTATTCTCATTTCACACCTTTTTGCCTGACCTCGTTGAAAATTCCTAATCCTTTTGAACCCTTTTAAAGATAATATTACTTGATTTTTATCGAGAGTTTTCTAGGTGACTTCAGTTATCTAAGATCTAATTGACTATTGTTATAGGAAGCTTGTCTGAAACCCAACTTAATATAAACCCTATTTAATCCTTCATATTAAATAGGAAAAATTGTTGGCTAATAAAATGGTTTTACAGACCAAATGGATGTCATATATTTCTTAGTTTATTTGATTGAGTCTCATCCTCAAGTTTTGTGTTTATCCTTTGTGATAGATACAAGGTTTGAGGTATAGTGCTCTTTCATTTAAACTATGAAAATATGGCAGTTTGATTTTATATTTTTCTAAACTATATATATATATATATATATATATATATATATATATATATATATATATATATATATATATATATA
>JXCR01042002.1:113836-124768 GCA_002079205.1 Phalaenopsis hybrid cultivar
ATCAAACAAATAGCCTGAAAGATGTGATGATTTAGGTCATGACAGACGACAACCTCAGAATCCTAACATGAGTTATGGCTTATATTTTATAACAAAGCTATACAAAGGCCTAAAGATAAATTAAGGATTTGTGTTTGCATAAGCAAACAACCTCAAATTCCTATGGATTTATTTTTTAATTCTAAGGAATAGTTTAGCTAGTGAAGATATGTTTTGCTGTTAAAGATGGTCATGCTGCCCATGATGCTAGCTCCAAGCTCCTTGTCGTGGCTATTTTAAGTTTTTTAATGTGTCAAGTTATGATGTTAAATCAAATGTCCTTATGGTTATGGTTCTTTAAATGTTATGGGGCATGTTAAAGTTGATTTGAGCGACACCGGTTAGGATCCTACGGTTCCCTCAATTTGGTACCACTATTTTCTATTGAATTCACTTAGTCCAAATGAATTTACTAAACTCAACTCAATGAGTTTCGTACCTTCATTTAAACCGTGGAAAATCTTGTTAGCAACCATAGGCTACCTCCTCCGAGGGAATCCTGATCATCTGATAGATACGTCATAATTTAGTTGTAATTGTTCTTTTGTGTTATTTGTGATTAAATTTTGAGTTGTCTTATATTTTGAATACTGTGGCGGTGAAATTTATCTTGATTGATTTTAGTTTTGGTTTTGGTTTCAATTTTTTGGCTATCCTAAAGGTTTTAGTTTTCATGCAGGGTGATATCGTTTTTTAATATGCAAATTTATAGGCATAAAAGTACAATGTAAAAAGTATAAGAAAGAAGGTCTTGTAAACTGTAAAAGCGTACATGGTGAGTCTTCTCGTTCCTCCACCTTAAACATCAGTACTTGTAAAGCATATACATATATAATTTTGCAGGAATTAAAGCATATTTTATAGAAAATGTAGGAAGTACAAACTTAAAGTATGCCTACCAAATCCTATGTCATATCTTAGTCTATTTAAATTTTAAAAATGATTCCATTAAGTAAATTATAATAAGCTCACATGTCCTTCAAGATTTCCAAAGGATCGTGAAGAAGTTTCGGGTAATGCCTTAAACATTTCATGACCCTCAGAATTATCTTGAGTTCATTATGGTTTTATCATATTTGCTACATAGTTCATTCAGTTAATACCCTTATGCATAAGGAACTTGATGTCTTAATTATCCCTTAAGTTGGGTAATTACACTTGATGTCTCCCTCATGAGTTATATGGGTAAAGACACTTGGGGGAGCTCTTAAATTAATTATAGATTACTTTCTAAGCCTATTTAGATGGCATTTTTTATTAAGCCTAGTTCACTACTAAGCTCTTAAGATTTAATGGGTGGATTTATAATTTTAGGAAAAAAAATTTATTTCTTAATGTTTATATTTACATCTTTAATCCTTATCATGAATTGTAGATCATCTCAAAATCATTAGCTGGGGCTTAAAATCTATGAGTTATAATCTTCTAAAATCAAACCCCTCACCTTAATATCTTCCTATTTAAATATTCTTTTAAATTTCATTAATTTTGAAAAATTACAAATTTATCCTTTATAAGATCAAAGTGAGATTGGTTGTTATCATTTATCCCTTCCATATTTCAGTCATCAAAATATATCAATTAAGATTATTTGTTTCCCATTTAGCCCTTTGGTTAAGCCTAAATATTAATCAAGCCTTAAATTCCAAAATTACCCTTCTACCCTTAAGGCTTTAATACCCTATAATTCATTAAATTAGACTCAAATGACTTGAAAATTTTATGTTACCTCCCTCATGGTTTAATTAAAACATCAGAGGAAAAAATGTGATTTTTCTGAATTTATTTGATTTTATAATTATTTTTAATATAAAAATAAAGATTTTCAATGAAAATTTAATAACTCAATCAAAATAAGACCTCTGTCCTTAAGAAAATTATTAGAGGTTCACCTATATCAGAGGATCGCTTGGACAATTTTTTATGATTTTTAGAGGTTTAATTTAATATTAGAATTATTTGTTGGTTTTGAGTATTAATTAAATATGAAATAAAATTTAAATGAAAAATTAAGTTTTATATTTTTATTAAATATAAGTTCAGGGAACCCAAAAAAAAAATTAATATTTTGTGATTTATATTTTAAATATTCAAATTATTTTAGTGAAAAATTAGAGAAAAATTCATTTTAAGCCTTTTAAAATTAATATCTTGACTTAAAAAATTAGGAAAATTATTTGAATTGGTTCTAGGTGATCAAAAAATCAAATGTGATATTCTAGTGTGTTATTATAATTTTGTGTTTTTTATGATTTTTAACTAATTTTAGTCATTTAAATACTCAAGTGTAGCTTAAAAATGAAGCATGTATTTTAATTCCAATTTTATTTTCCTTAGGATCCTCTGGTCATAAGGAACTTCCAAAATCAATTTCATGATTTTTTTGAATTGTATTTTAATTATTATAATTATTTTAATATAAAAAATGTTATTTTATCTTAAAAATTCATTTTAGTGATCAAATTAACTTCAATTGACTTGAATTTTTTATAGGGAGTTCCTCTAAGAATAAATTATAGTGTGGAATAGCTTTTACGTAATTTAAATTTATAATTTTTCCATTTTAATATTCTTTTTTTATTTTTACGGTTGGTGACAATTAGGATTATTTTAAATGATTTAAGCCAAGTTTATATTTTTCCTATAATCCTCTGACCACAATGAACTTAAAAAATTAAGTTTTGTATTTTTCTGATGAGTATTTTAATTATTATAATTTTTAAACCAAAATCTGAACCATTAACTTAAAAATTGGATATCTCTAGTTAGAGATGCCACAACAGAGACATCAAAATCTCAATGGTTCCATGCCAGGATGAAATGTCTATGCTAATGGAGAAACAAAATAAGGAAAACATCATTTAATTAATTAAAATAAAATATGTATCAAATAGATATGAAAATATTTCCACATTGCTTTCCTCTCTTCACTAAGCAACAAGGTATTTTTATTTTATTTTTGTGTTTTTTCTACGCAAACTTATGCATTTTAAGTTCTCGTATTTAAATAAATCAAGAAAATACCCTATTTTTCTATTCAAACCACGTGACACTGACTCAACCTAGGCGGATCTAAAGTTCAACGCGGCGCGCTCTTATTCGATGTCATCGTCTATGTAGCTGCCCCGTCAGCCTCCGCTTTATGAATAGTGCTGTATCCAGCGTCATCTGAACCATCTGCATGATACACACTCCATCAGAAAGTTGCGGGTCATCAACCCTAATGGACTAAACCCGCAAACGTCCATTTTAAAACCTCAATAACTCACTCGATACTTAACCAAATTAAGTGTAGTTTGTTCCTATAGACTCGTCTTGACTAGGAGAACATATTCATATGTTTAATTGACTTTAAATCAAGATTATGCACATGGAGAATCAAATGAAGCTTGTTTTAGGATTAACTTTCAATACCTTGGTCCAAGAGGGGAAGCCTTGATTAGATGATTATGGAAGCTTTGTGAGGTCCCAAGAGCCTAGGGATTGAGCTTTGAACAGTGGTGAATCGCCTAGATGTGAATTCCACCAAATTCCTTTTGGGAGTCCAATCAAAGTAAAGCTTAGGGTGCTCTGGTGATCGGGCTTTTGTGGGGAATCTTCTTCTTTTGATGTGAGGATGGTGTGAGTGTAATTATTTTGAATTTAGTGGAGGTTTGAGGGGTGTCCTATTTCGGCCTAGAGATTTGTCTCAAAACTTGAGCTTGAGCAGTGTCTTTGAGTGGCTAAGGGTGGTTGGGTTGAACTCAAGAGGTCTTAAGGAAGCTCTGGAATAAATTTGGTAGAGTCTCTCGAAGCTCTCGTCCTTTGGCCATGGAGGGTGGGTTTAAATAGAGGGGGAGGAGAGGCCACTAGGGGCAATTGGTGGCTGCCTTATGTTGCTTATGTGGATGCCAACAATGTGACCAAATCCAATTGGAATGAGCCGGCTTGGATGGGTTTAATTTTGAGTTTTGGCCATGGAGGAGCTTTTGATTTTGGGTTTCCCGACCACCAAGATGGCTGGCCCGCCAGAGAGGGATCACCATCTAACTTAGGGAGGTCAGGGCTTGGTCTTGGTGAAGTCAATTAGGGTAGGACATGTGTAAAGGTATGGGATTGAAATAGTATGGAAAAAAGAGCCATTTTGGGTCAAATTGGGTCAAATCATGATTTAGGTTGGGTTCATCCACCAATGTTGGTCTTGGACTGATAAGGAGATCATTTGGTTCAGCTTAATCATTGGGGATAAGTCACAATCCAAAGAGATTTGGCTAAACATGGTTTAAGGTGATTCATGGGAGGGGTTAAACTAATTTAGAGAGGCTTGAAAGTGGCTTGGCCTCTTGCCATTAATATTTTGATGATGTGGCAAGGGTCTCATGGCTTTTCTATGGCTTGGGAGTGGCTTCATGGCTTACTACATGTGGCTTGACTAATTTTCATGAAGAGGGATTTTGGATTTATTTGGTATTTTTTGTGATGTTTGGCTAGATGCTTGATTTAGAATGATTTGATTTGGGATTTATGATGTTAGGAATGCTTTTTATCAAATGGATGATGAAAAGAAAGAATTGTCATTTGGGCTTTGGATTTGGGCTTTGGATTTGGGCTTTTGAAATTAAATGTGGTGGGCTTGGGCTTTTGAATTTTAAATTGATTTTAGGCTAAAATTTTGGGCTAATTGAATGTTGAGTTTGGTGTAGAAAAATTTTATGAAGGATTTGACAAAATTTTAAGTGATTTTGAGTTGAATTGATAGGCTAAGTTAGTAGATTTGAGCATATATTCAAAGTTGGGCCTTTTTTAGTTGAATGAAATTAGGCTTTAAATTAGATCAAATAGGGCTTGAATTTTGTTTAGAATATGATTGGGGATGCTGGATTTTGATTTGGAATTGAAATTGGACAAGATTGTGGTCAATTGGGCTAAGATTGGGGCTAATCTGGGGACATTTGGGCCTTTAAGGGTAAATTTGAGCTTTTAATTGATTTGGACTAATTTGGTCAAATTGATAATAAAAAATTGAAATTAAGAATATTTGGGATGATTTTGAAATTTTTGGGAATTTTAGGTCATGAGGGTATTTTGGTAATTTTGGGCAATTTTGGGGGTATTTTAGGAATTAGGTAGTTTTTGTGAATTTTAGTCAATTTAGGTAGTGGTGGGCGGCTTGAGATGATTTTTGGGCAAATTTGGGTAATTTTGGGATTTTTGGTAAAGATTGGGGTTGTAGGGGTATTTTTGGTAATTTGGCTATTTTGGGCCAAAATGAGCCAACAAGCCATGAAGTCATACTAAACCAATAGGAATCATATGAGGACTCATTTTGGATGCTCAATGTGTTGGTTACCCTCTTAGCCAAAGACTAGGGGTACAGGTTCATCCACATGAGCTTTTTAAAAGGAGTCAAGGGACTGACTTAAGGGGTCATAGGGTTTAGGGTATGTGAGAGAGTGTAGTGTGTGTAAGTTAGCCCCACCAAAACAAGATCACCCAATGTTAGTCCTAAGGTCTGAACATCCTATGGGAGACTCCCCTTGTGCTCCTTTATATTGACCCTACCTGCTAAGTGTTAGAAGTCGGGACCAATACGAGGAACTTCAACTTGAGCAAAGAACGGTTTGGAATTTTTAATGGTGAGGGTTCCTTTTCTAGTCCTCTAAGAATAGTCAATAGAAAAGTCCTATAGCTAGACCCTAGGCTACTAAAGAGGAAAAAAACTAGACCTCAACCAAAAATGAGGTCAACAGATCCCTTGAAGATTTTAGGGTGAGCGTGATTTGCCATTAGATCCCATCAGGTCATATTTGCTTGCTTTCATTTTTTGTTACATCATATGCATCAAATGTATTTTAAAAAAGGTGCATAAAAGGTTAATGTTTTGCTGCATTTTTTTCGTGTTTCTTTGACCAATCGGTCACCAATGGCATGATCACTTGATTGACTATCCGCGTCATCTTGAATGACTGAACAGTGTCGGTCTTTTCAACATGGCCGACTACTTGACTTTCAGTGAGCTCTTCTTCGTTGTCAAAATGATTAGGTTTCATCTTTACATGTGATTTCATTCATGTGGCTTGCATTGCATGATTCTTTGGTGTGCACCAAATTCTGATTTGGCATCTCTGTTGCTTTGATCGATCAACCTCAAATAACTCACTCACATCAATCAACATTCTTCATTGCTTCAACCGATTCATAATCCCAATAGCTTCGATCGATTGGTGATCTCCTTTGCTTCAATTGATCAACCTCCAATGACTCGATCACATCGATCGATGATCTTTTCCACTTTGGTCAATTGGCCTCTAACATCCCAATCGGTTCGATTGACCACTTGCATTTGAATGTCTCTATGTTGCATGTTTATTTTATTCTACTTATGCAAGCATATTTGCACAATACACTTGTTGTGTATGCGGGAGCATATACCCTCTTTTGCTCGTTGTTTGCATCTATGACTCACTTTGGCACACCACTTCATGCCTACCTTGTGAAATCTGTGTCACTGTGCACCACATCTCGCGTCTTTGTACCCTCATTCATGCATATTCACATGCTCTCTTGTATGGCAAATTGTGTGTTTATGTCTCGTACGCTTGTTGTTTGTATCCAAGTTACTACCTCGATACACTCACTCTCGATTGACTGCTCCTCGACACACTCACCCTTTCAAGTCATTGTCTCTTTTGCACACTAATTCTCTGAGTAATTGCCTCTTCAACACACTCAGTCCCAATTTACTGCTTCGGCACACTCATTCCTTTGATCATTTCAATCATGATAGGACGGTCACACTGCACTGAATCTTTTGCATCTACTTGCACTTTTTATTTATTTATTTATTTTAAAAAAACTACCTTGTTGGTTGTCTTACCATTCATTAGTCACGGTATGTTAGAGAGTATGGCCCGTGAGATTGCCTCAATGGGGCAATACTAGTTATTATACTGTGATAGACAAATGTATGTCATGCTAAGGTTCCAGGGGGTGGTGTCACTTATGCTTTTCTTCCTTATGAATTATTTTAACAATATAAAAATCATTTTGACAAGTCATGTTACTAGATGGTGAATTTGTATTGATTATAGAAAATTAAATGCCGCCACTAGAAAAGATTATTTTTCTTTACCTTTTCTGGATGAAATGTTGGATATACTAGCAGGACATCGTTATTTTTTCTTTTTAGATGGATACCATCAAATATATATTGCTCCTAAGAATCAAGAGAAAATGACCTTTACTAGTCCTTATGTAACATTTGTCATTATATGAATATCATTTGGATTATATAATGCTTCTGCAACCTTTCAAAGATGTATGATGTAAATTTCTCGTGATTTAATTGAAAAAGAATTGAAATTTTTATGGATGATTTCTCATTCTTGGGATTTCTTTCAATTTATGTTTAGAGCATTTAAAAAGTGTTCTAAAATGCTGTGAAGAAATAAATTTTGTTCTTAACTAGGGAAAATGTCAATTTATGGTTGCAGAAGGAATAGTGTTAGGGCATAAAATTTCTGAAAATGACATGGAAGTTGATCCAACAAAAATTTAATTTATTGTTGAATTACCACCACCTATTAATGTGAAGGGATTAAGGAGTTTTCTAGGATATGCTAGTTTCTACGTACATTATATTAAAGATTTTTCCAAAAATTCCAAGCCTACATGTCAACTTTTAGAAAAAGATGACAACTTTGATTTTAATGATGAATGTTTATATGCTTTTAACTTATTAAAAGAAAAATTAATCATTACACCTATTATTGTTTCACCTGATTAAACAATAATTTTTGAATTAATGTGTGATGTTAGGGATTATGCTAAAGGGGCTATTTTAAAATAAAGATATGAAAAAATGTTCAAAGTGATTTACTATGCTAGTAAAACCCATAATGAGGCTCAAATTAATTACACTACCACTAAAAAAGGAATTATTAGCTATAGTGTTTGCTTTTGATAAATTCAGATCTTATCTTATTGGAATGAAATGTATTTTGCATATTAATCATTCTGCTATTAAGTATTTAATGATGAAGAAGGATGTAAAACCACAATTAATTAGATGGGTCCTTCTAATGCATGAAGTTGTTTTTCAAGTTATGGATAAAAAGGGTACTGATAATGAAATAATTGATCATCTGTCAAGGACGGGAGTTAACCTACCGTCTATTTCAGCTTTTACTTCTACTCTTCCTCCTAGACCATCTGCTTCTGATACTATTTCTTTGGCTTCTATTATGGAACAAATGATGATTGAACAAGGAGATCTTATAACTTTAGTGAATCAAGTAAAAAGCCTTCAATCTCACTTGTACCATAGTGATGATATTATGTTGAGGACGGTTGAGTATGATTTTGCTTATAATAAGGCTATGATGAGATATATGGGGGGTGATCGTTCTATGAAATTTCCTACTCACCACACTTTCACACCATATCAGCCTTCTGAGATGGGCTAGATTTGGGAGATAGTGATGATGATGATGATGATGGTGATGATGGTGATGATGGTGATGATGATTCTAGTGATGATGAAGATGTTGTTGTCTAGTGTTTTCTTTTCTTTCTTTTTCTTTTGTGTGTCTGAATATTTGGACTTTATTTTGTTCGTGATTAGTTGTATTTATGTTGCAGTGTGCTTGTATTTATTTTTTTCTATTAAACTATTAGTTCAACTCTTTGTCTTTTACTCCAATTTAAATATTAGAGTAGTGTTTATTATATGTTTTTATTATTATGCATGCTAATCTTATGTTTATCACTACTCAGTACTTGTCTTTTTTACTTGTATCTGCACTAGTTTCTTTATTTTTAAATTTTAATTTTTGTTTCTCTTTCTTCATAAACTTTTCCACTTTAAATTATTTTAAAAAATTTAAGTTTGGGGGAAGGGAGGAAATTCTTTTTAAATTAAATTTTATTTATCCTTAGAGAATTGTATTTTTCAAAAAAAATTTTTAACATAACCGGTGTTATGTAGAGTTAACTTTAGAAAACTATATTTTTGATATTATGAAAGGTGTAGAAAACCTAAGTAAAAGTTTTTAATAATGAAGGTTAATTCTAGAATTAAGATAGTTAGTGTGAAGGCTTTGGAGTTATGATTTTGCTATTTAAAGTAAAGAAAACTGTATTTTTGGAAATAGTAAGAATCTTAGATTTATACTTGATAGAAGAAATTGAAACTTTATGAAAAATCTTCAAAGCTAATGAGATGTTTTTTTTACTTTAAGAGGAGGATAGTAGAGCAAAATTAAACACCCCTTGGCTCCATTGCACCACAAACAATAGAGAAGGGCGCTATTGCACCCCAAACTGACGCTATAGTGCCAGTAACTACTTCTCTAGAAGATAAATCTACTTTGACCAAATTTTGGAGGGGTGTTTGAAGCAACCATTGGTTTTTTTCTATTGTCTATTTAATGAGAATGATTTGACTGAACTTAGAGACCTTTTGGAGCCTTAAAGCTTCAATTAAACGGCAATAGTAAGTTAGATTTTTAATATTTTATGTTCTAGTGTAAGTTTGAGTGTGTTTTAGTGTGAAGAAGTTTATTGATTAAAGGAAACTTTGAAAGTTTACTTTGGGAGAAGACACAAGGTACTTTGTATTTTTGTGTTCAAGTTTTTGGTATAAGACTTGGATTTCAATGAAAATGTTTTGTTTTTGTTTAATCTCTATGAATTCTAGGTAGTTTCTTTTCTTTCTTCATGCATATGAGACTTAATCTTATGGGATGAGAATGATTTGAGGATATATTTTTAATCTTAAAATTTGTGTCACCAAATCTTCATTTACTTTGCAAACTAGCCACTTGTGAGGTTAAAATCCATTAAGAAACATATTGACCTGAGAGGGCTATGATTTCACCCAACAAATGGATACTACACTTCATTCTCGGTAGAGTCATTACGATCACCTAAGGGGGAGTGCAAATAAATAGGGAGATAAGTTTCCATGGGCATATAATTTGTTAGATATAGAGTGAAAAGCTAGATTCATATCAATTTAGCTTAAGTTTTAGTACCCTGACGCTGGGATTCAACCATCATGGTGGTATAGGCTGGGGGCATCTAGAGGTGAGAGGCTTGATAACCCTGATGTGTAACCAAGATGTTAAGGAATTGGTCTTAAGTTAGATAATGATCTTTGCAAGCACCGAGAGGGGGTAAGGAATAAGGTATGCTTTTATTTTTCACAATACCTCAACTTTGTCTTAAATCATTTGAATCCCACATAGATCAAAATCTCTTTGCAAGGAGGAAAGTTTTCTGTAATATTCAAATTTGTTGTTATATTTTGTTAAGTTGTTACATTTATTTATTACTTTCTTTCTAGCTCTTCAGTAGTAATTTTTAGTGAGCATGTCATTCTAAATCTTTTATCTTCTTAACTTGCAATTTAAATAGAAATTCTATAAATTGATTTTAAGATTTACTGCATTCCTCGTGGGATAGATTCTAGGGTTTTTAAAAAATATTTTATATTACTTGAAACAAAATGTATACTTGGGTAGTACCCCTAGTGTGAAAATTTATTATATAATTCATAAATCATTACATTTGTTGACACTAGCCATTATATATAATTTGAGACGTATTTTCTCGCAAAACTAAATAGATTAAAAATACAAGTAATTGTGGGTTGGCTCATCTGACTAACTTTCCTGGTTTCCTGGGAGATAATGCCGGCCCAGCGACATCAGCCTATTTTCTTATTTTGCTTGGTGTGCTTTTACTTTTTCAGCATATGCACTTAAAATTACAAGTTATGTCCTTTTTCTATGTGTGGTTTGTCTATGATTAACAACGAAATGCAATTTAAGCTTTTTAGGGCTTAAATTTTTAAATCTTTCAAAAATCTTAATAAAATTTTAAGATTAATTAAAATTTAGGATTAAAATATCC
>JXCR01042003.1:0-12597 GCA_002079205.1 Phalaenopsis hybrid cultivar
ATTTTTCTGTGCAAAGATATGATTTTTCAAAGTTATGGGAATTTAAATAAATAGAAAAATCCTTATTTTTCTATTCAAACATGCAACGCCGCGTCAACCTATGGCATCTCCGAAGATCTGCGTGGCACTCTCTGGTTGGAGGTTGCCATCTACGCAGCCGCTGATTCGACCCGTACTTTATGTATCAAAGAGCTGTTCGGCTTCATCTCGCCCGTCCGTTTGATACAAGCGCCATCCAAGGGCTCCCTGTCATCGTTCCCGATAGGCAAAACCCATGACCGTGGACCCTAAACCCTTTAGATCTCCCTCATTTCTCAACTAAATGATCTCAAGTTTGATCCTATACACTCTTTTAAGTGAGACGAACATATCCATATGGTAAATTCCATTAAACTAATCCTAATCACATGGAGAATCATAATAGGCACGGGAAGAGGGGAAGTTCAATACCTTTGCTCTGAGAAGGGAAGCTTCAATCAGAGGTCCTCGGCACATTCATAGAGGTCCAAGGAGGCTAGGGATTGGTCCATTAGTTTTGGTGAAAGGTCTAGACCCAAATTTGATCAAGGTCAAATTTGGGTGTTGATCAAAGTCTAGTGTGGAGGCTCTCTGTGAGGGAGCTTTAATGGGGCTTCTTTTCCTTTCACTGTGATAAAGGTGTGGGTGAGTTTAATTGAGATTTGGTGCATTGTGGAGGCATGGTGGAGAATGTCCTTCCTCGGACAAGGATTTGAACTAAAAAACTGAGCTATGGCAAGGGAAATGAGGGCAATGAGGTGGTTGGGTTGCACTGAGGAGGTCTCAAAGAGGCTTCTAGAGAAAATTTTAGCACCCTTCCTTTAGCCATGAAGAGGCCATTTTATAGCCGTGGCCAGAGAGTAGAGCTCAGGGCTTGGCCTTGGGTGCAAAAGTCTGCTGAGGTGGTAGGCTAAGAGGCTCTAAAGCTTAATGAAGGTGAGCTGGCCCCTAGGGTAGAGATTGGGTTTGATTTAGGGATGGTGGCCCTCAATTTTGAGGTGCTCCGGTGACTAGGCCAGCCGGCAGGGCCAGAGGAGGTGGCTAGGAGGTCAAGTGAGCGAGAGGAATCTATCACAACCATTAATTTGGGCTGATGATAAGTTTTGGCAAAGATTTCTTTGACTTAAGAAATTTAGAAAAAAAGTCCCTTGATTAAGGGGACCTTTGGTCCATGGCTCATCTAGGGTGGGTTAAGTGAGTCTAGCTTCCAGAAATAGGCTGTAGAAGTCCTCCCTTGGTCAATTTGACATGGCTAGGTCAATTTTGGTGCATGGGTTCAATGTAGGTCTAAATGGCCCAAAGTTGGGTTTGGGTTAGGCTAGCCAAGACTTTGAGTCCAATTGATTGGTCAACATTGTGTAGATCATTATAATGAAGATTTTTGGTGAAGGATTGAAATGATTTTGAGTCTGATTGGGGGTTCAATTTGAAGGATTTTGTAATTTTGGTTAATTTGGGCATGTTGGGCTAAACTTGAGCCTAGGTTGGGCTAAGTCTGGGCTAAGTCCAAATTGATTATTGAGAATGGTCTATAGAAACATCATGAAGAGTTTTTAACATAAATTTGTTGTCAATTTTGGGGTTAGGGTAATCAATTTGGGGGAATTTGGATGTATGGTCAATTTAGGGAAAATTTGGGAATTTTTGGACTTGGATTAAAATTAAATGCGATTGAGGCTTCATTAAGGCCAATTTAAGGTCCAGTTTGGTGTGTAGGATTGTTATGAAGAGTTTAGGATTCAAATTAGGGGAAATTGAGTAGGCTATGGGGTTCAATTTGGTGGAACCAAGTCATAGGGCCAAAGTTGGGGTTTTGACTTAGATCAAAATTGAGCTCAAAGCATGGGCCAATTAAGCTTGAATTTAGTTTGGATTGGCCATTTTAAAGGTGAATTTGAGTTTAGAATTGAACTTTAGGGAAATTTGGGCCAAATTGATGGACATTTATAGTGAATTTGAGGAAATTTGGCCTTTAAAAGCAATTTGGGGGTTTTGGTCAAAATGGTAAAATTAGCAAAATTTGGTCAATTGGAGGGTCCAAATTGGTTTTTGGAAACATTTGGAGTGATTTTGCAGGTTTTGGGAAAGTTTGGGATGCCAAGGGTATTTTTGTAATTTTGGCCATTTTGGGAGTATTTTGGTAAATTTGAAATTTTTGGATAGTTTTAGATAATTTGGGTATTTTGAAAAGATTTGAAATGATTTTTGGACAAATTTTGTTATTTGGCAGAATTGGGAGTTTTGGCCAAATTTAGGGCTCTAAGGGTATCTAGGAAATTTGGGGGCTTTTGGGGCAAAGGACCAAGCTGGATATTTTTGGTAGAATTGGGGTGCCAACCACCCTATTTGAGCCATGGATCAATGGAATCCCCATTTGGGTCCTCTATGTACTAGTCTTAGTGAAACCCAAGCCTACGGCTAGTTGGTTTAGGGGACCATCTACATGAGTCTCCCAAAAGATCAAGGAATCAAAGTCAACAAACACAGGGTTTAGGGTTGTGAGGTATTGTGAGTGAGAGTGAGTGTAGTGAGTGAAAGTGAGTGCCTTAACCCAAGACCAGCACTCAAGGGTAACCCTAATGTCAAATAGTCCAATGGGAACTCTCCTTGAGCTCCCCCATAATGACCACACTTACTATGTGCTAGAGGTTAGGACCAATATGTAGAGCTTCAAGTTGAGTAAAGAAGAGGGTAGAATTTCTAAGAGTGAGGGTTCCTTTATTAGATTTCTAGGAATTTTCAACAGGAAAGTTTTATGGCTAGACCCTAGACTACTAAAGAGGAAAAACTAAACCTCAACCGAAAGTGAGGTCAATACGGTAAACACCCTTAATAGTAAGTTAGATTAATAGGGAATTCATACCCACTCTTAAACTTGAGCTTATAGTGTTTAAGAGAAACTAACAACTAATCTTATCTCTTTTCTAAACTTCATTAAGTGATTTCCAGATCAAACCTAGTTCACTATTAAGTTCTTAGGAGTCTTAAGAGTAGACTTACAATTTAAGAATGTTGGATAGGAAGAAAGTGATTTTAATTAAAAAGATCAAATTTCCATTGAACCATTGATTTGATGCTTACATTGGTGAATTATCATTCTTTCTTGATTCAAGCCTCTCACATTATAATCATCAAACTTAAATTTACTTCCAAATTTTAACAATTTAGAGAATTAAAAATTTACCTTTATATAGAGAATGACATGAATTGATTTATACCTTTTATTCCTTAAGTTTCAATCATCTAAGAGAGTTCATTATGATCTAAGTTACCCTTTACCCTCATAACATGACCTAAATTTTGATTAAGGAATACAATTCCATGATTACTTTTTTACCCTTCAGGTTCTTCACTTCATATTTCATCCAATTTAACTCAGATGACTTTGAAAATTTGGTGTTACCCTACTCGTGGGTCAATTAAAACATTATAGAAGAATTCATAATTTTTTGGTTTTTACATTTAATTTTAAAGAGTATTTTACGTCTAAAATTGGAAATTTTCAAAGTTAATTTATTTTATTAAGAAAAAACATGATAAAAAATTATAGGAGATTCACCTAGGTCAGATGATCATTAGAAATCAATTTTGTGAATTTTTTAATTTTATTTTAGTTTTTATATTTTTTAATTGATTCTAATGAGTAAATAAATAAAAAATATATTTTTATTTCAAAATTTAAGTTTTATATTTTTTTTAATTATCTCTATGATTTCAAAGAACTTAGAGAAATCAAAGAACTCAAAGTTTATTTCTTGTTCTTGTGATATTTATTTTATTTTTTTATAAATAAATTTTAAATTAGGAAATAACCTAAAAAAGTTTTTTTTTAACTTCGATTTTATTTTTATTAGGTTCCTTTTATCATAAGAACCAGTTCAAACTAATATTTAAAATTTTTTATTTTTCATTTAATTTATATAATTATTTTAAGCCAAAATTTTTATTAACTTAGAAAATACATTTTGATGATCAAAAGATTTTTCAAATTTTTCAAATTTTTACATAGACCTTAGAACACCATTTCCTTCATTTTGGTAAAATTTGGTGTTTTTTTAAATTAATTTATATTTTTCTAATTTTTGGTATTTTTAATTAATTTAAAGTGAGAAAACAGTTTATAATTTTTAAAACATGACTTTCATTTTTCCTAAGATCAACTGACCACCTTGTTCCTACCTAACAAGCTTCATAATTTTTAGTCCTTTATTTTTATTTTTTAAATTTTTTTAATCAAAATATTATTAAATTTCTTAGAAAATTAGGATTTCAATCCTAGAGAGGTCTTCTATTTTTGGAAAAATCCAAGGTGTCCCATGTCAATGGAAACAAGTCCTAAAAATTTCAATTTATTTGGATAATTATTGAATTAATTATGATTTATTATTCTATGGAATATTTAATTAGTCTAAAATATAATACAAGACAAATATTTTTTATTTTTGTTCAATAAATGCTCCTTTATTCACTGAGAACAAGGGTGTTTTTTTTTTATTTTTATGAGTTTTCTACACCAAGATATGATTTTTAAACTTTTTACATTATCTTAAATAAAAAATGCCCTATTTTCTTTCTTAAATACGACGACGCCACATCCCTCCTCGGAGTCTTCGAAGCCCCACTTGTCACCCTATGACTAGCAACTACCATCTGTGCTTGTCCCGTGCTTTATGCATCATCGTGTTGTCCATCCAATATACATGAAAACGGATAACATCTATTCATCATCCCCATCAAACTTAAATCGAGATCCATCCACATTAAAACCTCTTTATTGCATTCGATACATAACCAAGTTGACCATGGTTTGTTCCTATAAATTTATCTAATCGAGACAAATACATTTGTATGGTTACATGCGTATGAAGTTAATATTTTTTTCATGAAAGCCCAAACTAAGCTCAGATTTGGGCGTTTTGGTCCATACCATTATCCAAGATTTGTAGCCTTGATTGAATTTGTTCTTGACAATTGTTGTTAGTTGGCGAACCTCCTCAAAGAGTCAATTTGAGCTGAGGTGAAGTCCCTGTAAGACTTTGATCAAGGCGTGGTTCAGGTTTGGTCTTGGACTAGGTTGAAGGGCTCATGAAGGACCAATTTCAACGGGGAACTTCCTTTTGTATCCTGGGAAAGCTTTTGAAAAGCTCATTTGGAAGTTTGGTAAATTTTTGTGGCATGGACGTGAAATTTCCAGGATTTTGAGCTCAAATTAAAGGTTGGGTAGTGGGGGAGATAGCCTGAAAAATGTTTGGAGTTTTCTTAAGAAGGTTGAGGGGAGGTCTGGAGTGATTTTGGCAGAGCTTCGCCAAGGCTAGTGTGTATGTACCCTTTGGGCATGAGGTGGTGGTGGCTTTTTAGGAAGGGCCATGAATGCCAACAAGGCAAGCGAGGGTGGCCAAGATTAAGCTTAAGTGGAAGGAAGAAGAGAACTATGGGCCAACAGGGGAGAGCCGCTTTAGGGAGTACCAATTTTTTGTTTTAGCCTCGGATGACCTCTCAGGCTTGGTGTTTTCATGTGGCTAGGGTGGTTGGCCAGCCAAAGGAAGTCACCCCACACTATGGGAGGTCAAGTGTGGGGAGATGTGGAGTTGGTTGGTCCAAGCATATGTAATTTCAATTTTCCAGAAAATGTGTCATGGGTTCAGTTAGGTTGGTTTAACCATGGTTTAACCTTATGAAAATCGGTTAAGGTCCTTCCCAAGGTGGCTGAAGTGGTTGGGTCAACCCCTCCAGGGTTTTGGGTGGTTGGTTTGGCATGGGGAAGAAGAGTTTTGTTGGATTAGGGTTTGGTTAAGAGGCTTGGTGGGAGGAGAAAGAAATTGCTCCTTTTCCATACCTGGTATGCATTGGCCATATGTGTCTCATGGATGGTTCCATGAGTGGCTTCATGACATGTAAGGGTCATGATCAATTTTCATGAAAAGGGAATTTGATAATTTTGGACTTTTGGTGAGGTGAGGTCAAAATGCTAAGTATGGATGAGTATGTCATGGGTATGGTTTAATTTTGATTAAGCGAGTGATAAGAAAAACTTATCATGTGGGCTTGAATTAATGGGCTTTTGAGTTAGATTATGGTGGGCTTTGTGAAATTCATAAGGATGGGCCTTTTTTCAAAATTGATTTTGGGTGGTCTTGAAATTGGGCTTAGAATTAAGCTTAGTAGAATTTTAAAATTTGTCATGGAAAATTTTTTTGATGAACTTGAATTAACATTTGGGCCTAATTTGGTGGAATTTTGGACTTAGTGAAATTTTGGTGAAGATTGGGGTCGCATTGGGAATTTTGGTGAAATTTTGGTCATTTTGAAAATTTTTAAAAATATTGGGCAATTTGAACAATTTTGGGTAGTTGGGGTACTTTGGGGCAATTAGATAATATAGAGGAGTTTAGAAGTGATTTTTAGTGAAAAGGATATTTTGGGCATTATGGGCGATTTAACAATTTTTTGAGGAATTTGGGGTAATTTGGTTATTTTGGAATGGATTGAAATGATTTTTAGTGAAANTTCAAATTTAATTCAAATGACTTTAGATTTTTATCCTACCTAACTGATGAGTCAATTAAGACATCATAGGAGAAAATATGATTTTTGAAAATTTAAGTTAATTTACATGATTAATTACATGCAAAAATAGGATTTTTCAAAGAAAATTCAATAACTTGACCAAGACAAAGCCTAATCATTTGAAATTTTTACTCGATGTAGACCTAGACTAGTGAACCACTCGGACCAAATTTCATGATTTTTAGAGTTTTATTTGAATTACTATAATTATTTTAAGTTTTGGAGTATTAATTAATTATAAAATATTTCAAATGTGAAAAATTAAGTATTTCATTTTTATTAAATCTCCATGAGGTCAATAAACCCAGAAAAAACTAATTTAACATTTTTATGATTTTTCTTTGATTTATTAGAATTATTTAAATGAAAAATTAAAAAATCTCTTTTAGCTTTTGAAAATTATTTTTATGGTTTTAAAATTCAATGTTTTTACGTAGAAAATTAGGAAAGATATTCAAATTGCTCCTAAGTGCTTAGGAAAGAATTTAGAATATTTTCATAAATTTTATTATTTTTATGACTTTTAGTATTTTTTACTATTTAGATATTCAAAATATGCTTAAAAAATGAAATTTTTATTTTAATTACAATTTTATTTTTAGAAATTTCTTCTAATCATAGAGAACTCCTAAAGCCAATTTTATAATTTTTTAAGTTATATTTTGATTGTTAAAAATGATGTTTGTGTCCAAAATACTATTTAACTTAGAAAATCAGATAAGGTTGCCAAATGAACTCAAAATGTTTTCAAAATTTTTATGGGGAGTTCTCTAAACTTTAAATTACAGTGGAGAATCAAAATCAAGTCATTTAGATATTTAGTTTTCCTAAATTAATTTTTTTTGTATCTTAGGGTTTTATGAAAATTAGGTGTGTTCTTAATGACTTGGCTCATGAAAAATTTTTCCTAGGTTTCTCAGGTCACAGTGAACCTACCAAAATTTTCTTAGATTTTTTCTATGACACATGCCAATTACCATGATTAATTTATGCAAATAATGGACATAAACTTGAAAAATATAGATCTCTGCATAGGGGTCTCCTTTGACTTTGAAAAAATCAGGAAATATCCATCATGATGGAGACAACAACATGCCAAAATATCAAGCCATGGTGAAATAATTAAATGCATGGAGAATTTGAACAATATTTAATTAATAAAAAAAATATGCATCAAATAAACTTCGAACCATTTCCACATTGTTCTCCTATGTTCACTGAGCATTAAGGTATTTTTCTTTTATTTTTTAAATTTTTCTGTGCAAAGATATGATTTTTCAAAGTTATGGGAATTTAAATAAATAGAAAAATCCTTATTTTTCTATTCAAACATGCAACGCCGCGTCAACCTATGGCATCTNAGTAGACTTACAATTTAAGAATGTTGGATAGGAAGAAAGTGATTTTAATTAAAAAGATCAAATTTCCATTGAACCATTGATTTGATGCTTACATTGGTGAATTATCATTCTTTCTTGATTCAAGCCTCTCACATTATAATCATCAAACTTAAATTTACTTCCAAATTTTAACAATTTAGAGAATTAAAAATTTACCTTTATATAGAGAATGACATGAATTGATTTATACCTTTTATTCCTTAAGTTTCAATCATCTAAGAGAGTTCATTATGATCTAAGTTACCCTTTACCCTCATAACATGACCTAAATTTTGATTAAGGAATACAATTCCATGATTACTTTTTTACCCTTCAGGTTCTTCACTTCATATTTCATCCAATTTAACTCAGATGACTTTGAAAATTTGGTGTTACCCTACTCGTGGGTCAATTAAAACATTATAGAAGAATTCATAATTTTTTGGTTTTTACATTTAATTTTAAAGAGTATTTTACGTCTAAAATTGGAAATTTTCAAAGTTAATTTATTTTATTAAGAAAAAACATGATAAAAAATTATAGGAGATTCACCTAGGTCAGATGATCATTAGAAATCAATTTTGTGAATTTTTTAATTTTATTTTAGTTTTTATATTTTTTAATTGATTCTAATGAGTAAATAAATAAAAAATATATTTTTATTTCAAAATTTAAGTTTTATATTTTTTTTAATTATCTCTATGATTTCAAAGAACTTAGAGAAATCAAAGAACTCAAAGTTTATTTCTTGTTCTTGTGATATTTATTTTATTTTTTTATAAATAAATTTTAAATTAGGAAATAACCTAAAAAAGTTTTTTTTTAACTTCGATTTTATTTTTATTAGGTTCCTTTTGTCATAAGAACCAGTTCAAACTAATATTTAAAATTTTTTATTTTTCATTTAATTTATATAATTATTTTAAGCCAAAATTTTTATTAACTTAGAAAATACATTTTGATGATCAAAAGATTTTTCAAATTTTTCAAATTTTTACATAGACCTTAGAACACCATTTCCTTCATTTTGGTAAAATTTGGTGTTTTTTTAAATTAATTTATATTTTTCTAATTTTTGGTATTTTTAATTAATTTAAAGTGAGAAAACAGTTTATAATTTTTAAAACATGACTTTCATTTTTCCTAAGATCAACTGACCACCTTGTTCCTACCTAACAAGCTTCATAATTTTTAGTCCTTTATTTTTATTTTTTAAATTTTTTTAATCAAAATATTATTAAATTTCTTAGAAAATTAGGATTTCAATCCTAGAGAGGTCTTCTATTTTTGGAAAAATCCAAGGTGTCCCATGTCAATGGAAACAAGTCCTAAAAATTTCAATTTATTTGGATAATTATTGAATTAATTATGATTTATTATTCTATGGAATATTTAATTAGTCTAAAATATAATACAAGACAAATATTTTTTATTTTTGTTCAATAAATGCTCCTTTATTCACTGAGAACAAGGGTGTTTTTTTTTTATTTTTATGAGTTTTCTACACCAAGATATGATTTTTAAACTTTTTACATTATCTTAAATAAAAAATGCCCTATTTTCTTTCTTAAATACGACGACGCCACATCCCTCCTCGGAGTCTTCGAAGCCCCACTTGTCACCCTATGACTAGCAACTACCATCTGTGCTTGTCCCGTGCTTTATGCATCATCGTGTTGTCCATCCAATATACATGAAAACGGATAACATCTATTCATCATCCCCATCAAACTTAAATCGAGATCCATCCACATTAAAACCTCTTTATTGCATTCGATACATAACCAAGTTGACCATGGTTTGTTCCTATAAATTTATCTAATCGAGACAAATACATTTGTATGGTTACATGCGTATGAAGTTAATATTTTTTTCATGAAAGCCCAAACTAAGCTCAGATTTGGGCGTTTTGGTCCATACCATTATCCAAGATTTGTAGCCTTGATTGAATTTGTTCTTGACAATTGTTGTTAGTTGGCGAACCTCCTCAAAGAGTCAATTTGAGCTAAGGTGAAGTCCCTGTAAGACTTTGATCAAGGCGTGGTTCAGGTTTGGTCTTGGACTAGGTTGAAGGGCTCATGAAGGACCAATTTCAACGGGGAACTTCCTTTTGTATCCTGGGAAAGCTTTTGAAAAGCTCATTTGGAAGTTTGGTAAATTTTTGTGGCATGGACGTGAAATTTCCAGGATTTTGAGCTCAAATTAAAGGTTGGGTAGTGGGGGAGATAGCCTGAAAAATGTTTGGAGTTTTCTTAAGAAGGTTGAGGGGAGGTCTGGAGTGATTTTGGCAGAGCTTCGCCAAGGCTAGTGTGTATGTACCCTTTGGGCATGAGGTGGTGGTGGCTTTTTAGGAAGGGCCATGAATGCCAACAAGGCAGGCGAGGGTGGCCAAGATTAAGCTTAAGTGGAAGGAAGAAGAGAACTATGGGCCAACAGGGGAGAGCCGCTTTAGGGAGTACCAATTTTTGGTTTTAGCCTCGGATGACCTCTCAGGCTTGGTGTTTTCATGTGGCTAGGGTGGTTGGCCAGCCAAAGGAAGTCACCCCACACTATGGGAGGTCAAGTGTGGGGAGATGTGGAGTTGGTTGGTCCAAGCATATGTAATTTCAATTTTCCAGAAAATGTGTCATGGGTTCAGTTAGGTTGGTTTAACCATGGTTTAACCTTATGAAAATCGGTTAAGGTCCTTCCCAAGGTGGCTGAAGTGGTTGGGTCAACCCCTCCAGGGTTTTGGGTGGTTGGTTTGGCATGGGGAAGAAGAGTTTTGTTGGATTAGGGTTTGGTTAAGAGGCTTGGTGGGAGGAGAAAGAAATTGCTCCTTTTCCATACCTGGTATGCATTGGCCATATGTGTCTCATGGATGGTTCCATGAGTGGCTTCATGACATGTAAGGGTCATGATCAATTTTCATGAAAAGGGAATTTGATAATTTTGGACTTTTGGTGAGGTGAGGTCAAAATGCTAAGTATGGATGAGTATGTCATGGGTATGGTTTAATTTTGATTAAGCGAGTGATAAGAAAAACTTATCATGTGGGCTTGAATTAATGGGCTTTTGAGTTAGATTATGGTGGGCTTTGTGAAATTCATAAGGATGGGCCTTTTTTCAAAATTGATTTTGGGTGGTCTTGAAATTGGGCTTAGAATTAAGCTTAGTAGAATTTTAAAATTTGTCATGGAAAATTTTTTTGATGAACTTGAATTAACATTTGGGCCTAATTTGGTGGAATTTTGGACTTAGTGAAATTTTGGTGAAGATTGGGGTCGCATTGGGAATTTTGGTGAAATTTTGGTCATTTTGAAAATTTTTAAAAATATTGGGCAATTTGAACAATTTTGGGTAGTTGGGGTACTTTGGGGCAATTAGATAATATAGAGGAGTTTAGAAGTGATTTTTAGTGAAAAGGATATTTTGGGCATTATGGGCGATTTAACAATTTTTTGAGGAATTTGGGGTAATTTGGTTATTTTGGAATGGATTGAAATGATTTTTAGTGAAAAGATTAGGAATTTGGAGACTTTAGGTTATTTTTGGATATTGAGGATATTTTGGGAATTTTTAGGAGTTTTAGGGCAATTTGGTAATTTAGGGAGAATTGGGTAAGGTGATCGTGCATTTCATGAAGTACCATCTTGGAACCATAAGACATCATATGATATCTCATTTTTGGGGTAAGGTGATCATGCATGTCACGAAATACCATCTTGGAACGATAAGACACCAAATGAGAACTCATCTATGAGTCTCCACATGTTGCTCCTAGCCCTTTTGACTAATGGCGAAGGGCTTGGGACCATTGATCCTGACTTTTACGCAGTACTACAAATTATGTGTGCTTATATTCTCAATTTTATTTGCTTATTTTTCTTACTTTACAATTGCGTTAAAAACTTGACTCCAAAGCAAATAAAAGTGCAACTATTATATTTTAATTTTAGGGTACTATGGAAGTATACATATCGTTATCAAGTAATATAACACTTTTAGATTAGGCCCCAAATATAGAACTCACAGGGAGAAAAAAAAAGTTTTTAAGAAGAAATTAGCTAACAAATTCTACTTTGAAAAATATTCTTAATGAAACTATAGATGCAATAATAGGAGTAAAAGTTCGATTCCTTTTGGTAATTTTTTATAATTGAAAATAAAGCAAAAAACCAATTAAATTTATCAAGATTTTTGTAAGATGAATGCAATATAAATAAAATATATTTTTCCTTATCATGAATCAGTAATAAGTATATGAAATTTGTTGTTGAATTATTCAAATTGTGTTGTGTAAAACTGTAGCAATATTATTCTTTACTCTTAATAGATATGCTATAAAGAACGTATGCTAATTTATAGTTTGAATAGTCCTAAAGACGGGTAAGGTAGGGAAGATACTATCTCTCAATCTAAAGTTCCCTCTACTCCCTCCACCTGAGGGCTAACATCCCATATCAAAATATAAAATAATAAACCAAATTAGAGGCTTTAGCCTGTCACTCTAAATTCCTCTAACTACTTTTTTGCACTCAACCACATGAATTAAATTCTCATCTAAATAATCTCATGCGATTATTACTAGTTGTTGATTGAGACAATACCATCTCAGATCTTACATGTTCTCACAACAAGTATTAACATCTTA
>JXCR01042004.1:0-17444 GCA_002079205.1 Phalaenopsis hybrid cultivar
GACAACCAAGAAGGTTAGAATCATTCAAAAAATGCTAGATAAATCTCATTGCATCCACATTATAATTAATGAAAAGATTATCATTATTTTTTATTTCCAAGAAGGTTAGAATCATTCAAAAGAGTCTAGATAAATCTCATTGCTTTGGATAGCTATAATTCTTCAATGTTGATTAAAATTTGTTCAATCTAGTTGAGATTATCATGTGTTTTCATGTAACTATTAAGAGACGGTGAATATTTATCAATGAAGAGAATTGGCAAGTTAAAGCAAGAGCCTTGCATTAGGAACACCACTCTAACCTCTACTTACTTCAAACTATACATCATTTGTAGCTCCTTTCCTTCTTTTAAGATAGTAAGATAAATCCAGTGTTCTTTAATAATGATGATAGAAATTGTGGTGGAGATTCATTAGCTAAAACTTTTTTGGGATTTTTAGCCAAGTTGGATATAAGGAACACTTTTAACCATCCTAGTTGTACTAATCATTCTATTATGTTCTCGAGCACATGGTACAGCTTAAGCTTCTATATCAGGTATATGGCTTTGATGGTACCACAATAACGAGATTTGTCTTGCCATTCAATTGTAACTTCATCCTTGTAGCCAAGAAGAAAATTGTATCCTTAAATATCATGATAAAAACCTACTTCTTCGCCATGGTTTGTCACGAATGCTGGGAAAACAATTCTACATTGATGTATAAGTTATTGAGGGCAAGAGAAAACTTCTCAAGCAGCAATTGCGATATTATTGTAAACCTAGATTGATATGGAATGTATTAATATTGAACCAAAGAGAAAATAATAAGCAGCTAAATGTGTCAGGTCTACTGGGGTTGATTACAAGTAGTATCAAGTAAAGAGAAATTCTCTCAACCAGTAAATTAAAAAGTCCACATTTGGCCATTTGCTAAGACAAAAGAGAAATCAGTAATGCATTGCACAAATTGTGCATATAAGCACGAAGAATGTGCTACAGTGCTAGGCTCCGAGCTCGATTTATAGAGCTTCAAATTTGTCATTAAACAGCAATTATTATGAGCTGTTTTGTAGAAGATTAAAGGAAGAATTGAAACGGGATTGAGAACCCTGCCAAACGGTCAAAATGATAGTTTTGAATCCTACAGAATCTTAAATCCTATTTCTCCGTCTCGCCTCGAATCCTGGAGTTAGTTTAAATCCTCAAGTCTCACTTCTCTCAGAAAAAAAATAAAAAAATCCTCAAGTATCACAAAAAGAATACTTCTCTGCTTCCGTTGAGGTTTCTCCGCTGAGCTCCCATCGTGACGACTCCTGCTTCTTCGCCGTCGAGTCTGGGAAGAAAAACAAGGGTTTCGGACGGCACCCTCGATCCTGTGAAAATATTTACGCATATGATATCACCAAATTCTCGAATCTAAACCCTCAAATCACATCACAAGTTTTTATGGGATTATTGAGATGTTACCTAAAAAATTTTTTAATTATCCCCAATAATTGAGTTATTATAAATTTATTTCGGGTCATGCACAGCGCTATGATCCTTTCAAACACGGCTAGGGTTTTTGTTTTTCAGGAATTCAGTATGTATTTACCACCCAATTTGTATGTATTTACTTATTTTACACCAAAATTTACCTTTTTATTTTTAAACCATTCAAATCTTTCATGTTAGATAAAAAAATATTACTAATTTAATTTGGAATATTTACATACCTACCACTTAATTCTTATGTATTTACATATCTGATACCTAAATCTATATTTCTGCATACATACCACCACCCTAGATATGAATGAAAAAATATATTTCACTTTTTAAAAGTTAAAATAATTGTTTTTTTTTATGACAAAAATGTTTTGGGTGGTACAATTGTAAAAATTAAAATTTAATTGGTATATATATAAATAAGCAGGAATTGATGTAAGTGCCCCTTTTAACTTAATGTAAAAGTTAAAGTTTAGNATTAAAATAATTGTTTTTTTTTTATGACAAAAATGTTTTAGGTGGTATAATTGTAAAAATTAAAATTTAGTTGGTATATATATAAATAAGCAGGAATTGATGTAAGTGCCCCTTTTAACTTAATGTAAAAGTTAAATTTTAGTTATATAAAAAAATAATTAGGAACTAAGTGGTATGTATGTAAATCTTCCTATGTTCTATTTTTGTTTGTCATACGACATCAATAAATTTTCATTATCTGACACAAATCTCAAGACATGACATGGATCCCGAGATTATTTTTTTAGTAAGAAACGTTCAAATCTTGAAAAAAATTCATCCAGAGGTCCAATATCAGCAAACTTATAGTCAAACAGACATGTTCAATGAGATAGACCTAATGATATAAAAATTAACTCAATCCAAGTCAAATCAAGCTCAGAACAAGTCATTAAACCACAGTTAGAAGATTTACGAATACAATTGGAAAGTCAAACAGATGTCAAATATGACAAGTTTATACTCAAATTGAGCGGCTCGATAAGACGAATCCAACGAGCCCAAGATCACTCAATTCTGACATCATTAAGGCACTCAAATGTCCATTAAAGGTTGTATGATCAAGAGAAGCTTTCCGGACCGTCCGATCAAAATGTTCATAGTCATGCATTGATTGCACCTAGAACACTATAAATAGAGCCTCATCCATCTCATGAGGGGGAGGAAGTCTAGAGAGCCCGAGGTCTTGAGGAGAAGCTGCAGCTCAGCATCACCACCAATCGTCGTCGACCACTGCCGACCGCCTTCAACCATCGCGAACCTCCGTCGTCGACCTCAGACGACCACCGCCAACTATCGTCAACCTCCACCTACTGTCATCAATCACCACCAACCAAACGTCGTAAGTCGACATTATAATCTAAAAAATATAGTTACACTTTCTCGTCTGTAGAACAAATGATTTCTGTAATCAACAATCAATAGTGGATTTCTACAACTAGGCCAGACCCCATGGTTTTTTCCCTAACGGGTTTTCCACGTAAAATCTTTTAGAGTTGTCACTGTTTTTTTCTATTTCATGTGTGTGTGTGCTAAACTTTCGTACAACACTAAAATAATAATTTGTTACTCTACCGCCACGAATTTTCTAGCACGCATTAGTTTGGCGCCATCTGTGGGAATTGAAGTCCTATTCGACATTATCTTCTACTCTAAGACACTGAGCCCTTACTTCCTTTCCCAATGATGTACTTCATTCAACTGGCGAAGGAACCTCCTTCACGCCATGAAATCATCTCCGATGCATTCTTCAATATGGGGGGCAACCTTCACTGCAGTCTCGAAAGGTCGTTCACGTTAACGTCCTGGGCACGATTGTAGTAGGGTTATCTTCTCACTTCTTATTCAGATACAAAGTATTTCACAAATTCTTTCAGACTGGGGGGCAGCTCTTACCGCAGTCTCAAAAGGTCGTTCCTATCAACATCCCGAGCATGATTGTGATGAGGAAGTCATCCCACATTTCATTCAGATTATAAGTCTACGAGAATCGCTCTTGTATTGAGAGACAATCATCATTGTAAATAACACTTCCTCAGCGCCCCCACACCGTACTTGAGTTCTTCTTCAACTAGATTAAGAAGCTGATCTCTTTAAGGCCTGATACATGGGTTTGTCTTACAAGCTTACATGGAAAAAGCCCATGTTGGGTGGGGGGGGGGGAAGATTCAAAAGAATCAACTAATAAGTTGTTAAAATTTTTTCTTGACTATGACTGCAACCATATTTTCAAGAAAACATACAGTCCATTGCAATCTACACCCTAGTCTCGAGAAACGTAGAGCATCGCTGACACCTCATTTTAGGCTTAATCAATCCTAGGGGGACTTGATTCGACTTCTTCCATTACAGGCTACAGTCGTCAAGCAAAAACTTCGACATATAGCCTCGGATATATCAAAAATCCTTGGAAGATTTCCTTCGACCTCTTCCATAACAGGTTACGGTCTTCAAGCAAAAACTTCGACCAACAAACTAGGATAAGCCAACCATCTTCAGTGGATTTCATATGACCTTGTTATGGGTTAGTACCGCTGATCATCTCCAATTATACAACTCAGAACTAGTCTTACATCGTCGATGGATTCTCCTTTCAACCATNCCTATGTTTTATTTTCGTTTCTTATACGACATTAATAAATTTTCATCTTCTGACACAAATCTCAACACATAACATGGATCCCGAGATTATTTTTTTAGTAAGAAACGTTCAAATCTTGATAAAAACTCATCCAGAGGTCCAATATCAGCAAACTTATAATCAAACAGACATGTTCAATGAGACGGACCTAATGATATAAAAACTAACTCAATCCAAATCAAATCAAGCTCAGATCAAGTCATTAAACCACAGTTAGAAGATTTACGAATATATTTGGAAAATCAAACAACTGTCAAATATGACAAGTTTATACTCAAATCGAGCGGCTCGACAAGACGAATCCAACGAGCACAAGATCACTCAATTCTGACATCATTAAGGAACTCAAATGTCCATTAAAGGTCGTATGATCGAGGGAAACTCTCCGGACCGTCCGATGAAAATGGTTCATAGTCATGCATTGATTGCATCTAAAACACTATAAATAGAGCCTCATCTCTCTCATGAGAGGGAGGAAGTTTAGAAAGCCTAAGGTCTTGAGGATAAGCTGCAGCTCAGCATCACCACCAATCGTCGTCGACCACTGCCGACCGCCTTAAACCACTGCGAACCTCCATCGTCGACATCGGACGACCACCGCCGACTATCGTCAACCTCCACCTACCGTCATCAATCACAACCAATCAAACGTCGTCAATCGACATTGTAATCTAAAAAATATAGTTACTCTTTCTCGTCTGTGGAACAAAGAATTTCTGTAATCATCAATCAGTAGTGGATTTCCGCAACTAGGCCAGACCACATGGTTTTTCCCTAACGTTTCCACGTAAAGAACTTCTAGAGTCGTCACTGTTTTTTTCTATTTCATGTGTGTGTGTGCTAAACTTTCGTACAATGCTAATATAATAATTTGTTACTCTACCGCCACGAATTTTCTAGCACGCATTAGTTTGGCGTCATCTGTGGGAATCGAAGTCCTGTTCGACATTATCTTCAACTCTAAGACACTGAGCCCCTACTTCCTTTCCTAATGATGTACTTCATCCAACTGGCGAAGGAACCTCCTTCACGTCATGAAATCATCTCCGATGCATTCTTCAATATGGGGGGCAACCTTCACTGCAGTCTCGAAAGGTCGTTCACGCCAACGTCCTGAGCACGATTGTAGTAGGGTTATCTTCTCACATCTTATTCAGACACAAAGTATTTCACAACTTCTTTCAGACTGGGCGGCAGCTTTTACCGCAGTCTCGAAAGGTCGTTCCTATCAACATCCCGAGCATGATTGTGATGGGGAAGTCATCCCACATTTCATTCAAATTACAAGTCTACGAGAATCGCTCATGTACTGAGGGACAATCATCATTGTAAATAACACTTCCTCAGCGCCCCCACACCATACTGGAGTTCTTCTTCAGCTAGATCAAGAAGATGATCTAGCCCACGCCGGGGGGGGGGGAGATTCAAAAGAATCAACTAATAAGTTGTCAAAAATTTTTTCTTAATTATGACTGCAACCATATTTTCAAGAAAATATACGGTCCATTACAATCTACACCCTAGTCTCGAGAAACACAGAGCATCGCTGACACCTCATTCTAGGCTTAATCAATCCCATGGGGACTTGATTCGACCTCTTCCATTACAGGCTACAGTTGTCAAGCAAAAGCTTCGACATATAGCCTCGGATATATCAAAAATCCTTGGAGGATTTCATTCGACCTCTTCCATAAAAGTTTACGGTCGTCAAGCAAAAACTTCAACCAACAATATAGGATAAGTCAACCATCTTCAGTGGATTTCACATGACCTTGTTACGGGTTAATACCGCTGATCATCTCCAATTATACAACTCAGAACTAGTCTTACATCGTCGATGGATTCTCCTTTCAACCATGCCTCTGAAAGCCAATTTCAGAGGGCAAGACCCAATAAGAGGCTACCATGTCGTTGGAAGACGAGCCCAAGAAAGTCTTCACTAAAAAAGCTCAGAAGGCTGCGAGTCTTGAAAGAATTTTGCACAATTAAGAAGCCATAAAAACTATGGAAGAAACAAAGAAATACATTATCATCATCTACAAATGCTGCATCAGTTGATCAAAAATACTACAAAGACCAACATAAACTTGTACAAGTGCTACGGCAGATCCACTGATCTTCAAGTAGAGTAAACATCATCTCCCCAAAACTCCAGCACTTTGATGATCGCCAAGGGGTCTCCAGATATCGCCATCACATAAGCATGAAAAATCTTCTCCTCGAAGCATGGCGCAAAAACTACAATATTTCTTCATCACCTCTAGAATGTGCAAGTGCGACATGGGGATGACTTTCCTCTTCCCCGCAACTTGAAAGAATATCTCCTTGCTGGCCTATTACGCAGAACAGGGCTGGCCTATTACGCAGGACGGGGATGGTTTTCTTCTTCACCGCAATGAGAAAGAAGATTTCGTTGCTCGCATGCTACGCAGGATGGAGACAACTTTCATCCTCACCGCAACGAGAAAGATCTCGTTGCTTACCTGCTACACAAAATGGGGAAGACTTTCCTCTTCGTTGTAGCTCTTCCCCCTTAACAATGTTAGAATCAAGTGGTCTTGGACTCGTTGGATTGTTTTGTCAAGCCGCTCGATTCGAGTATAAACTTGTCATTGTCAACATCTATTTGATCTTCCAAATGTGTCTAAAAATCTTTCAAGGGTAATTTAATGACTTGATCTGAGCTTGATTTGACCAGAATTGGACTAATTTTCATATCATTAGGTCCGTCTCATCAAGCCGGTCAGTTCGACTATAAGTTTGCTGAAATCAGAGCTTTGAATAACTTTTTTATCAAGATTTAAATATTTATTGCTTAAAATATCGTCTTGCGATTTCTGTTATGCTTAGAGATTCATGTTCTATGATGAAAATTTGTCGGCGACTTATCACATATCGACCATAATTGTCAATTTGTGAAGTTCATTAATAACACAATAGCTCGAATTTTAATCACTTCAACTAGCAAACTGTCTAAGTAATCTCCTACTATTTATATGAAGCCATTTTTGTCTTAGAGTTCACAAAAAACATTAAAATAACCCTGAATTCTTTAAATTGGGGCTAAAACAGTCTCCATAAAGAATTATTAGAGTTCAATTTTAAAATATTTATATAAATTTTAGGACTATAAATGCCTCACATAAACAAATGGAGACTATTTTGGCACGTTTCTCTTAATTTAATTAGCTAGGAATACAACTTTTAAAAAAAATTCTTTTTAAACAGAGTTTTGGTGGTAAGCTTTTCTATTCTTTTGACTGATATAGGAGACTTGGGCACACTCTCTACTAAGTGGAGGTCGCTTTTCAAAATTGGGTTAATTAGTAGGTAGATTTTGACAAAAAACAGCTGACCAGATTTATAACACGTGCAGCTGAACTCCATGTATTCTAGCTAATTGCTGATTTGTCGAAATAGCATTCTTTAAAAATAAGGGCATTTACATACATACCACCTAATTTCTAACACCTAAATTTTACATCCATACCACTATTTTAACGTTTAAAACTGAAATATACCTTTCCATAAATAGGCAAGGGGGCATACTGTAAAAAATTAAAGTTTAAGTGTCAGATATATGTAAGCTCACAAGTCTTTCTTATTATACAATTGCATGCTTAAGATGTAATATCGAAGTGCAGTCGTATTACCATGTTGTCAAAAGATCTATCTTATTACATATAATTTTTTATGTAAAATTTAAAATTCAAAATATTAAGTATTTGGATCAGAAGAACTATATATCATCAATAAGCAAATGTGGGCGCCCTCTATTCCACAGTGTTGGCAACAACCAACATTTGTAATCTGCTTGCCATTGTCTGACATTGTTCATCTACCAATATCAATAACTAGCATCGCCACCACCTAAAAACATTCATCAATTAATGACATTGCTAATCAAGATTTGATCTTTGACGTTTCTGATCAATCTTTGATTAATGTTGCCCGCAATTGTTATAAACATCCAAAGTCACTATCAACTAATATCACCCTCATACAATTGAAGATACATAATATCATCGAATATTTAAGGTTTTATGTCAATGAACGACGCCTTAAACCTACTAACGATTAATGTTTGATTTTTATCTTGCCTAATCTATGTTCCTATCGAAGGTTAGAACTATTCAAGCATCAATATTTACACATCGCTAACTTGCATTTTCACTCGTCACATTATGTCTATCAACAATTAACATTAGACACTTATTAACTAATAATGTTTGATGTCCATCTTTCTAGCCATAGAGTTCCTATTTTGTGTTGATAGAATGAGTTAGTTAATTATTAATGATCACTAAACCTCCATGGTCCTTCTTAATTATTTCCCAACACTACCAACAATGCACCTTTGATATTCATTAGACACATATGATGCTCATTCTCTTAACTTGTTTGATATGATATATATTATTAATAAAATGCCAATCTTAATCTAAATAAATAAATAAATAAATAAAATGTGAACATGTTCGAAATTCTTTCAACGTACCAAATGCTGTATCTTTTTTTAGCGTCGGTCCAGTAACCCCCCAAGCCCAAAAGACAGCACCGCCATAGCCAATCCAGTTTCAAAACCCAAAAACATGATAGTGCAATATTTGAAAGTCAGTGTTTCAGTGCCTATAAGAGTGTTAATTGGAAGAAGTACATTTTAATATTCTCTTGTGCAAAGGAAAGGAACATCCTCGAGTTTTCTAGTATAGAGAGGCATCAGTGTGATTTAATTTGCACGATCCTCATTATTTTTTCTATAGTGGATTACATTGCATTGCGTGGTTTCGTGTTTTTTTGTATTTCTAGTTTTTTTTTTCTCGTTAAATCATGTGTTCTATGTGGTTTCTTTTTTTGTGTGTCTCTATTGAAAGTATTGCTTTGGATGTCTCGAATATGTTTCCACAATTCACATCTCTCATAACATTTATAGCCATTTAATTTAATTTTGAGGGATTGAATTTATCGATTTGAAAAAAAAAATAATTTCTAAAATCAATTCGTTAGAAAAAAGTTAGAATGTGAAAGTTGGAGCAAGCATTAAGAAGAAGAAGAGGTTAAAGGTCAGCTGGCTAAATCGAAGTTGAGCCAGAGGTTGAACCAGGGACGTTCTAAATATTAAAATTACATAAGCATAATTAAACTAATTTAATAATGATTGAATAATATTATTTTTATAATTAAATTTTAATTCAGACATTTCACTTTTGAATATTTTGAATGAACTTTAAACTTAAAATTTTTGGAAAATGATATTTTTTTTCCATTTATAGTTCTTATTTTAGTCATCTTATAAAAAAGAAAACACTAAAATTTGACAATTTATTGTAGAACCAATCGGTTCTTTAAAAATAAGACTAATCCACCGATTTGCTGATTCGTTGAGTTCAACCCCAATTCTAATATGTCTGAAATGAACCTCTCAAATGACATATCCTCGATTGAACCGGTTAAACAGGTCGGTCCAACCTAACTTTTAAAACCAGAAAAAAAAGGCACGCGATCAATTGAATGTCTAATTAATAATAATGACTCCATGGCTGAAGGTAACGAAAGATGAGAATTTGAGAGATATTTGTATGTTGTCCGATTTACTTCGGAGTGCAGATGAACGGATCGAAGAATCTAGAAGAATTGAGTGGTACAATGTAATACTAAAGTCTTGAGTGTTATATATGAAGTATACTAAAAATTGGGTGTTGAGTATAGAAATCCCCCGAAAATTATTCATAACTCTTAATATAATTATATATATTATGAAGATTTTTGTCTTTTTATTCCATCTTTCTAATCTTAAAAGACTGATTTTGCTGCTGACCTCAACTTCCTATCTGGAAAAGATCAGAATCTGTAGCTGGAGATGCCTCTTCATTTTTTTATCCTAACTATATATTAGGTGTAAATCTCCTTAAATCTCTGCCAATCATAAACTAAGCGGCTGACAGATAATAATATCATAATTACTATCTTTTTAAAAATAAAATACACTTGTTCATGTATAAATTTGTGGCACCAAAATGCAATAAATGTAAATATTAAACCTTAGGTGTTAGACATGTAAGTAAATACATAAAATTAGTGTTAAACTGATGTTATATTTAGCTAAATGTGTCGTGCACTCAGATCAACTTGTCGGATATATGCTTGTAAGTTGTAAGTCTCTTCTGGTTGGGGTTTGATTCCCCCCGAGTACAGGATGTGGTACCCGAATTATCAGATGCATAAGGGATGTCGGGGTTCGTATAATAGCCCTGGTCATTCCTTTATATATATATATATATATATATATATATATATNATATAACATGAACGACGTCTTAAACCTACTAAGGATTAATGTTTGATGTTTATCTCGCCTAATCTATGTTCTTATCGAAGGTTAGAACTATTCAAGCATCAATATTTACACATCGCTAACTTGCATTTTCACTCGTCACATTATGTCTATCAACAATTAACATTAGACACTTATTAACTAATAATGTTTGATGTCCATCTTTCTAGCCATAGAGTTCCTATTTTGTGTTGATAGAATGAGTTAGTTAATTATTAATTATCACTAAACCTCCATGATCCTTCTTAATTATTTCCCAACACTACCAACAATCCACGTTTGATATTCATTAGACACATATGATGCTCATTCTCTTAACTTGTTTGATCTGATATATATTATTAATAAAATGTCAATCTTAATCAAAATAAATAAAATGTGAACATGTTTGAAATTCTTTCAACATACCAAATGCTGTATCTTTTTTTAGCGTCAGACCAGTAACACCCTGAGCCCAAAAGACAACACCACCATAGCCAATCCAATTTCAAAACCCAAAAACATGATAGTGCAATACTTGAAAGTCAGTGTTTCAGTGCCTATTGGAGTGTTAATTGGAAGATGTATATTTTTAATATTCTCTTGTGCAAAGGAAAGGAACATCCTCGAGTTTTCTAGTATAGAGAGGCATCGGTGTGATTTAATTTGCACGATGCTCATTATTTTTTTCATAATGGATTACATTGCATTGCGTGATTTAGTGTTTTTTTTTTTGTATTTCTAGTTTTTTTTTCTCGTTAAATCATGTGTTCTATGTGATTTCTTTNGGTGCTTAGCCTCTGGACCATTCCCCATTTCTCTGACGTCTGTCTGTGTACTGTTGGGCATGCAAAGANTTTTTTTGGTGCTTAGCCTCTGGACCATTCCCCATTTCCCTGACGTCTGTCTGTGTACTGTTGGGCATGCAAAGAACCCGCGACGATTTTACTGTTTGCTTCCCCAAGAAACTTTCTATAATAAACGCACAATCTCCACCAACCTTTCCATCTTGAAACAAGCTTTTGAAGTTGTTATATCTCTGCATTGATCGGAAAGGTGAGATTTTTTTCCTGGCCCTTTACGATATGTGCGGTGGAGCGATCATTTCCGACTTCATCCCATCGGCAAGGCAGCNTCCTGGCCCTTTACGATATGTGCGGTGGAGCGATCATTTCCGACTTCATCCCATCGGCAAGGCAGCGGCGAGTTGCGAAAGACTGTCTATGGGCCGATCAGGGAAAGAAGAAGAAGAAGAAAAGAAATGATGGCCGGAAGATTCGTGCGGAGGAGTTCGATGATGACTTCGAAGCCGATTTCCAGGAGTTTAAGGACGAGGTGACGGAGGTGGACGAAATGGAGGAGCCTTTTGACGTCAAGTCTTTCGCTTTCCGTCCAAAGTTGGCGCCTTTAAGCAGAGGTAAGCACGCACATAAAGAGATTTTGAAGAATGGGAGTCTGCATCTTTTGATCATGTTTTCTACTGGTCTGTTTTGGATGAGGTTTTTTTCTTTTTTTACGTGATTTTTATTTGTGGATTTAAATAGAAGAATTGCATATAAATCATCCGTAATGCGCTCAGTTGGTTGCCTGTTGATTGAAATATGTTTTAGGTTTCTTGCTTACAAATTGCTTTGATAAATCTTATAAATTCATACACCTCGCTAGTCTTTTCTAATTTTTGTTGTTCTAACTTATTCTGTGAACAAGTCACACAATCACGAAAGAAGAATACTGCTTAATTTGCTCGCGATTAATCTTAGCCACGATTTGCATCCATTATTTCTTCTTCTCTTTACATGCATAGCTGAGGATTCAACAATTCTGAAACGCTTTCAATTGGATGGAGATGCTGATCATAAATCAGGCAAAAGGANAAAACGCTTTCAATTGGATGGAGATGCTGATCATAAATCAGGCAAAAGGAAGCGGAAGAACCAGTACAGAGGAATCCGCCAACGCCCATGGGGAAAATGGGCGGCTGAGATTCGAGATCCTCGCAAAGGAGAACGGGTCTGGTTAGGAACATTCGACACGCCGGAGGAGGCCGCTCGAGCTTACGATGCTGCAGCTCGTAAGGTTCGAGGTAAGAAAGCCAAGGTGAACTTCCGTGATGAAGCTCCCAAAACTGCTCTGAATCATACTCCACAAACATTGCAAGCAAACTCTAATGGGGAATCAAGCTTCGATGCAAACTACAATTTTTACTCGAGTTNCAAGAAAGCCAAGGTGAACTTCCCTGATGAAGCTCCCAAAACTGCTCTGAATCATCCTCCACAAACATTGCGAGCAAACTCTAATGAGGAATCAAGTTTCGATGCAAACTACAATTTTTACTCGAGTTTTTCTATGGGAGAGGAGATTGTTGTGCCTATAAAGATTCAGAATATGTATTCCGAGCAGGAAAGCAACTCTTTAAATTGCTCGGATTATGGCTGGGAACATGAGTTCAATAACCCTGAGATTAACTCAATTCCATCTACTACTGTTGATGAACTTAAATCTGCGTACCTGGAAGAGAGTGTGGCTGATAAGAAACTCAAAACTGATTCTGGTGAGGATTCAGCAATGAAATTTTCAGAAGATCTGTCGTCTTTTGATCCAGTTCTGAAGTTCATGACATCCTCTGAAGGAATCTTAGATGGATCACTTGATTCCCTTCTTGGCACCGAGATGATTCAAGATGGAATCAATTTCATGGATCTCTGGAGCTTTGAGGACATCCCTATATCTGATATGATTTTCTAAATTATATCTGATATGATTTTCTAAATTATATCTGATATCTATCCGGATCTCTCTAAATTAGAAGAAAAATGTAAGCTTTCTCCACGCTGATCGGTTTAGTAAAGTACTTATTGATCGATTTGGTTTTAATTCTGAAATATTTTTCATTCTTTTCGGTTCTGATGTTTCAGAGACATATATATGGAGATTATGGAGAGGCTGAACTGTTAGCCAGATATGCTACCAATTTCATTGAAGCAGACGTTGGTTATTATATGCTAATAAGTGTAGTTTTTTCTATACTGATTGTTGTGTCTTTCAGAACTGAAATATGTGCGAGTGGTTTGCAGCTGATTTCTGATTTTGTATATTGTTGTTGTTAGAGACATAATTACTTTATGAGTGGTTCTGTTTATCTTTTCTCTGTGTGCTTTGTTCTTAATTGCGGTTAAATTATTGAATGTATATATAGCTTATTTATTTTTTTTAAAATTTGTACTCAGTATCTTCTTTGGATAATGTTAGATTCGGAGTCTTTTTGGGGGAACTGCAACTTCTTAGCTTTTCAATTGCAGCTTAGCTGCCTCAGGAAGCTGCTGCGAGAAAGCTGACTGGTTGTTTGTTGCAGCTGTGTGAAGACAGTTGTTTCTGAACAAATGAGAATTCTGCTTCTATTAAGTAATGTTGTGTAGGAATTTTTTTTATATTTACATCTCCCAAACATTTAAAAATTATCACTATTTTAACTTATCAAAAGTGAAATACACATTTTCATGTATGAATTAGGTGTTCTACATGTAAAAATTGAACTTTAGGTGTTAAATTTCTAAATACATAAGAATGTAGTGATGATAAGCATGTCATTCTTTCTTTATAAATAATAAAAATTTGATGGAGAAGCTCATGCTTGCCTCTTCAGCCGCCCCAAACCCATCTTTTCCGTGTAGACGCCGCCGCCCTCGAAACCTGTGACTGGATCTACCTTGGCACTAACATCAAGTTCCTCGGCGTCCCTCTCCACCATTCCATCAACTCCGAGCAATTCCTCATCACCAACGCCACCTTACACTCCGAAGCCTCAATAACCTTCATGGCCCGAACGGGTAGGGGGCAAGGCGTAATATGCTTTCGCTCGAACGGGGAGGGCGTAGTTGGTCCAACGGGGAGGGGCGGTTGCGTAATATGCTACTGCTCAAATCTCGTGGCCCGCTTTTCGCCAAAACAGCGCTCCGCCCTCATCCCCCGCGGAACCAAAAGGACACTAAGTGTGAGGTGACATATATGTAAAAATTAAAGTTTAGGTGTAAGATATGTATTTACATAAAAATCAAGTGGCATGCATGTAAATCTCACATAAAAATATATTTGTTCATGGTTTCTAGATAGAATNGCTTTTGATCCAGTTCTCAAGTTCATGACATCCTCTGAAGGAACCTTAGATGGATCACTTGATTCCATTATTGGCACCGAGATGATTCAAGATGGAATCAATTTCATGGATCTCTGGAGCTTTGAGGACATCCCTATGTCTGATATGATTTTCTAAATTATATCTGATATCTATCCGGATCTCTCTAAATTAGAATAAAAATGTAAGCTTTCTCCACGCTGATCGGTTTAGTAAAGTACTTATTGATCGATTTGGTTTTAATTCTGAAATATTTTTCATTCTTTTCGGTTCTGATGTTTCAGAGACATATATGGAGATTATGAAGAGGATGAACTGTTAACCAGATATGCTACCAATTTCATTGAAGCAGACGTTGGTTATTATATGCTAATAAGTGTAGTTTTTCTGTACTGATTGTTGTGTCTTTCAGAACTGAAGTATGTGTGAGTGGTTTGCAGCTGATTTCTGGTTTTGTATATTGTTGTTGTTAGAGATATAATAACTTTATGAGTGGCTATGTTTATCTTTTCTCTGCGTGCTTTGTTCTTAATTGCGGTTAAATTATTGAATGTATATATAGCTTATTTATTTTATTTAAAATTTGTACTCACTATCTTCTTTGGATAATGTTAGATTTGGTGTTTTTTTGGGGGAATTGCAATTTCTTAGCTTTTTAATTGTAGCTTAGCTACCTCAGAAAACAGCTGCGAGGAAGCTGACTGGTTGTTTGTTACAGCTGCGTAAAGACAACTCCGTGACAGTTGTTTTTGGACAAATGACAATTATGCTCCTATTAAGTAATGTTGTGCATGAATTTTTTTTTATATTTACATCTCCCAAGCCTTTTAAAAATTATCACTATTTTAACTTATCAAAAGTGAAATACACATTTTCATGTATGAATTAGGTGTTCTACATGTAAAACTTGAACTTTAGGTGTTAAATTTCTAAATACATGAGAATGTAGTGAGGATAAGCATGCAATTCTTTCTTTATAAATAATAAAAATTTGATGGAGAAGCCCATGCTTGCCTCGTCGGCCGTCCCCAAACCCATCTCTTCCATGTAGGCGCCGCCGCCCTCGGAACCTCTGACTGGATCTACCTTGGCACTAACATCAAGTTCCCCGGCGTCCCTCTCCACCACTTCATCGACACCGAGCAATTCCTCATCACCAACGTTACCTTACACTCCGAAGCCTCAACACCCTTCATCGCCCCCTCCGAGTTCCCTTGCGGTAAGTGCTGATAGTTCTCGAACGGGGAGGGGCAACGAAGAGGGGCGGTTGCGTAATATGCTACTGCTCGAATCCCGTGGCCCGCTTTTCGCCAAAACAGCGCTCCGCCGCGATCCCCCACCGAACCAAAAGGACACTAAGTGTGAGTTGGCGTATATATGTAAAAATTGAAGTTTAGGTGTAAGATATGCATCTACATAAAAATCAAGTGGCATGCATGTAAATCTCACATAAAAATATATTTGTTCATGGTTTCTAGATAGAATTATTTATTTATTTATTATATTTTAGCACTACGAAATTATGAAAAAACTTGATCTGCATTCCCCTTTTTATTGTTTGAATCGTGAAGAACATTCCTGTAATTTTCATATTTGCTATGTAGTTTTGTACTAACAAAATGGAGAAAATAAAAAAAGTTAAGAATTTATTGGTTTATGGGAATTTGTGGAAGAATTAAATTTCACCTTAAATTTGGATTGGATTGTAGGGCTGTAAATGAAACGATGCATTTGATGAGCTACTTGAATTAGGCTTATTAACACCACATCAAATTTGATTAAGTTAATAAATAAATGAATTTGAATATTTTTTAAAAAATTTATAATTAAATAAATCAAATATAAAGATAATTTAACTATGTTCATAAAAAAATCAATCTGTTTTTTAATAATTAACTTTTTAATTAATCTACAATTACATTTTATAATATTAAAATAAAATTTAATTTACTAAAATTTACTTGATTATTTATTTATTAATAATATATTACAATTATTATANCTTATGTAATTATTTACAAGCCAGTTTGGATTTATGGAGAGTGAAATAAATATTGGGATAGAGAGTTGTGATATTTACATATATACCATCCAATTTTGAAGTTGTTTTTTTCTAATATTTACATAGCTACCACTAGGGCATTCAATTTGACTCATTATTCTTGATTAACTCATGTTCGACTCTTTAAGTAGCTCATGTTTGACTTGTTCCTTAAGCCTAACGAACCGAACATGAACAAAATTTTAAGCTCAAAATGTAAATGAGCAGAACATGAACAAATATTTGTTCAATCGTATTCAGTCATAATTGCCTCGAAATATACACACACACACATACATACATACATACATAAGAAATATTCATAATATTTAAATATTATAAATTATAATTAATTAAAATTTATACAAATATTTTTTTAGGAAAATTATTATTTTATTTTCATTTAAAAAATTAATTATTATAACAGTTTAATATTATAGCAAGCCAATTTTGAGCCGAACAGGAATATAAATAAGTTTTTCGAGCCGAACTTTAACCCTCTTCACGAGTCATTTCGAACCGCCAAACACGAGCCAAGCTGATTTAGATCACTAACTACTACCCAAATTCCATGTAACTAACATCTAATCTTATATATTTTATAATTATACCATGAAATAATTTTAAAAATAATAAAATTTAATTTTTTTAATTCATATTTAATTAATATAAAGAAAAGATAAATAAATATAATTATCTAATTATTTCGAATAAATATAAATTAATAAATTTTTATTCTAATATAGCTAAAAAAAAAATATATTGTACATCATTTATTAATTTAGCGCAAAAAAAAAAAAAAAAAAAAAAAAAAAAAAAAAAAAAAAAAA
>JXCR01042004.1:39407-55204 GCA_002079205.1 Phalaenopsis hybrid cultivar
ATCAGGCCTTAAAGAGATCAGCTTCTTGATCTAGTTGAAGAAGAACTCAGTACGGTGTGGGGGCGCTGAGGAAGTGTTATTTACAATGATGATTGTCCCTCAGTACAAGAGCGATTCTCGTAGACTTGTAATCTGAATAAAATGTGAGATGACTTTCCTATTACAATCATGCTCGGGATGTTGATAGGAACGACCTTTCGAGACTGCGGTAAAAGCTGCCGCCCAGTCTGAAAGAAGTTGTGAAATACTTTGTGTCTGAATAAGATGTGAGAAGATAACCCTACTACAATCGTGTCCAGGACGTTGACATGAACAACCTTTCGAGACTACAGTGAAGGTTGCCCCCCATATTGAAGAATGCATCGGAGATGATTTCATGACGTGAAGGAGGTTCCTCCGTCAGTTGGATGAAGTACATCATTGGGAAAGGAAGTAGGGGCTCACTGTCTTATAGTTGAAGATAATGTCGAACAGGACTTCGATTCCCACAGATGACGCCAAACTGATGCGTGCCAGAAAATTTACGGCGGTAGAGTAACAAATTATTATATTAGTGTTGTACAAAAGTTTAGAACACACATACATGAAATAGAAAAAAACAGTGAAGACTCGAGAAGTTTTTATGTGGAAAACCCGTTAAGGAAAAACCATAGGGTCTGGCCTAGTTGCGGAAATTCACTATTGATTGATGATTACATAAATCCTTTGTTCCACAGACGAGAAAGAGTAGCTATATTTTTCAGATTACAATATTGACTGACGACGTTTGGTTGATGGTGATTGATGACAGTAGGTGGAGGTTGACGATAGTCGTCGGTGGTCGTCTGAGGTCGACAACGGAGGTTCATAGTGGTTGAAGGTGGTCGGCAGTGGTCAACGACGATTGGTGGTGATGCTGAGCTGCAGCTTCTCCTCAAGACCTCAAACTCTCTAGACTTCCTCCCCCTCATGAGAGGGATGAGACTCTATTTATAGTGTTATAGGTGCAATCAATGCATGACTATGAACCATTTTGATAGGACGGTCCAGAGAACTTCCCTCGATCATACGATCTTTAATGGACATTTGAGTGCCTTAATGATGTTAGAATTGAGTGATCTTGGGCTCGTTGGATTCGTCTTGTCGATCCGCTCAATTTGAGTATAAACTTGTTATATTTGACAGTTGTTTGACTTTCCAAATGTATTCGTAAATCTTCTAACTGTGGTTTAATGACTTGATCTGAGCTTGATTTGACTTGGATTGAGTTAATTTTTATATCATTAGGTCCGTCTCATTGAACATGTCTGTTTAACTATAAGTTTGGTGATATTAGACCTCTAGATGAGTTTTTATCAAGATTTAAACGTTTCTTACTAAAAAATAATATCGGGATCCATGTCATGTCTTGAGATTTGTGTCAGATCATGAAAATTTATCGATGTCGTATGACAAAACGAAAGTAAAACATAGAAAGATTTACATACATACCACTTAGTTCCTAATTATTTTTTTATATAACTAAACTTTAACTTTTACATTTAAGTTAAAAAGGGGCACTTACATCGATTCCTGCTTATTTATATATATACCAACTAAATTTTAATTTTTACAATTATACCACCCAAAACATTTTTGTCATAAAAAAATAATTATTTTAACTTTTAAAAAGTGAAATATATTTTTTCATTCATATCTAGGGTGGTGGTATGCATGCAGAAATATAGATTTAGGTATCAGATATGTAAATACATAAGAATTAAGTGGTAGGTATGTAAATCTTCCNATTCCAAATTAAATTAGTAATATTTTTTTATCTAACATGAAAGATTTGAATGGTTTAAAAATAAAAAGGTAAATTTTGGTGTAAAATAAGTAAATACATACAAATTGGGTGGTAAATACATACTGAATTCCTGAAAAACAAAAACCCTAGCCGTGTTTGAAAGGATCATAGCGCTGTGCATGACCCGAAATAAATTTATAATAACTCAATTATTGGGGATAATTAAAAAATTTTTTAGGTAACATCTCAATAATCCCATAAAAACTTGTGATGTGATTTGAGGGTTTAGATTCGAGAATTTGGTGATATCATATGCGTAAATATTTTCACAGGATCGANCTTCCAAATTAAATTAGTGATCTTTTTTTATCTAACATGAAAGATTTGAATGGTTTAAAAATTAAAAAGTAAATTTTGGTGTAAAATAAGTAAATACATACAAATTGGGTGATAAATACATACTGAATCCCTGAAAAACAAAAACCCTAGCCGTGTTTGAGAGGATCAGAGCGCTATTTACATACACCGCACATCAGTTCTGTGTGTGCATGGGAAAAAATTTCCGTACGTCAAAAGGTACGCAGATATGTGTACATAATAGGGTACACGGGGTTTATACGGAGATTACAAGGGGGTTATAACCCATTGTACCTCCCGTGTAACTCCGCTATAACCTTGTAATCTTAATGAATAAAATAAAAGCGCAGGTTACAACTGAGTTACATGAAAGTTACAAGAAAGTTATAACACGCTTGTAACCTCCATATAACTCTTATATAACCCCCGTGTACCCTATTATGTACACATCTTTGCGTATCTCTTGATGTACGCAAATTTTTTCTGTGTGCATGACCCCAAAAAAATTTATAATAACTCAATTATTGAGGATTATTAATAAATTATTGAGGTAACATCCCATAATAACCTGTGATGTGATTTGAGGGTTTAGATTCGAGAATTTGGTGATATCATATGCGTAAATATTTTCACAGGATCGAGGGTGCCGTCTGAAACCCTTGTTTTTCTTCCCAGGGCGCATCCCTCGACAGCGAAGAAGCAGGAGTCGTCACCATGGGAGCTCCGCGGAGAAACCTCAACGGAAGCAGAGAAGTATTCTTTTTGTGATACTTGAGGATTTTTTTATTTTTTTTCTGNACAGTTCTGTGTGTGCATGGGAAAGTGCATGGGAAAAAATTTCCGTACGTCAAAAAGTACGCAGAGATGTGTACATAGTAGGATACACGAGGTTTATACGGAGATTACAAGGGGGTTATAACCCATTGTACCTTCCGTGTAACCCCGCTATAATCTTGTAATCTTAATGGATAAAATAAAAACGCAGGTTACACCTGAGTTACATGAAAGTTACAAGGAAGTTATAACACGCTTATAACCTTTATATAACTCTTATATAACCCCCGTGTACCCTATTATGTACACATCTCTGCGTACCCCTTGACGTATGCAAAATTTTTCTGTGTGCATGACCCCAAAAAAATTTATAATAACTCAATTATTGAGGATTATTAATAAATTATTGAGGTAACATTGCAATAATCCCATAATAACCTGTGATAGTGATTTGAGGGTTTAGATTCGAGAATTTGGTGATATCATGTTCGTAAATATTTTCACAGGATCGAGGGTGCCGTCTGAAACCCTTGTTTTTCTTCCCAGGGCGCATCCCTCGACGGCGAAGAAGCAGGAGTCGTCACGATGGGAGCTCAGCAGAGAAACCTCAACAGAAGCAGAGAAGTATTCTTTTTGTGATAATTGAGGATTTTTTTATTTTTTTTCTGAGAGAAGTGAGACTTGAGGATTTAAACTAACTCCAGGATTCGAGGCGAGACGGAGAAATAGGATTTAAGATTCTGTAGGATTCAAAACTATCATTTTGACCGTTTGGCAGGGTTCTCAATCCCGTTTCAATTCTTCCTTTAATCTTCTACAAAACAGCTCATAATAATTGCTGTTTAATGACAAATTTGAAGCTCTATAAATCGAGCTCGGAGCCTAGCACTGTAGCACATTCTTCGTGCTTATATGCACAATTTGTGCAATGCATTACTGATTTCTCTTTTGTCTTAGCAAATGGCCAAATGTGGACTTTTTAATTTACTGGTTGAGAGAATTTCTCTTTACTTGATACTACTTGTAATCAACCCCAGTAGACCTGACACATTTAGCTGCTTATTATTTTCTCTTTGGTTCAATATTAATACATTCCATATCAATCTAGGTTTACAATAATATCGCAATTGCTGCTTGAGAAGTTTTCTCTTGCCCTCAATAGCTTATACATCAGTGTAGAATTGTTTTCCCAGCATCCGTGACAAACCATGGTGAAGAAGTAGGTTTTTATCATGATATTTAAGGATACAATTTTCTTCTTGGCTGCAAGGATGAAGTTACAATTGAATGGCAAGACAAATCTCGTTATTGTGGTACCATCAAAGCCATATACCTGATATAGAAGCTTAAGCTGTACCATGTGCTCGAGAACATAATAGAATGATTAGTACAACTAGGATGGTTAAAAGTGTTCCTTATATCCAACTTGGCTAAAAATCCCAAAAACGTTTTAGCTAATGAATCTCCACCACAAATTCTATCATCATTATTAAAGAACACTGGATTTATCTTACTATCTTAAGAGTGGTGTTCCTAATGCAAGGCTCTTGCTTTAACTTGCCAATTCTCTTCATTTATAAATATTCACCGTCTCTTAAGAAAACACATGATAATCTCAACTAGATTGAACAAATTTTAATCAATATTGAAGAATTATAGCTATCCGAAGCAATGAGATTTATCTAGACTCTTTTGAATGATTCTAACCTTCTTGGAAATAAAAAATAATGATAATCTTTTCATTAATTATAATGTGGATGCAATGAGATTTATCTAGCATTTTTTGAATGATTCTAACCTTCTTGGTTGTCTCTTCTATCTGTTGATTTCTGAGTAGACGAGGAAGATCTAAATTTTCTGCCATAATATTTATTTTCATTATTGAAATAGTATACAGAACTAATATACNTGGTTGTCTCTTCTATCTGTTGATTTCTGAGTCGACGAAGAAGATCTAAATTTTCTGCCATAATATTTATTTTCATTATTGAAATAGTATACAGAACTAATATACNATTTTCATTAATTCTAATGTGGATGCAATGAGATTTATCTAGCATTTTTTGAATGATTCTAACCTTCTTGGTTGTCTCTTCTATCTGTTGATTTCTGAGTAGACGAGGAAGATCTAAATTTTCTGCCATAATATTTATTTTCATTATTGAAATAGTATACAGAACTAATATACAGAAAAATAATGGAAATAAATATTTATGTTAATCTCCTCATTAATTATGATGTGGATGCAATGAGATTTATCTATCCTCTCTTGAATGATTTTAACCTTTTTGGTTGTCTCTTCTGTCTGTTAAAGTATGGGCAGACTTGAAGATCTAAATTTTATCACATAATATTTATTTCCATTATTTTTATTCATTCCTTCNATGATTTTAACCTTTTTGGTTGTCTCTTCTGTCTGTTGAAGTATGGGCAGACTTGAAGATCTAAATTTTCTCACATAATATTTATTTCCATTATTTTTATTCATTCCTTCTTATTCATATTCTCATTGCATCCAACCAAATGTAGGAAGAGAGAGAAAGAGAGAAAGATTCTGGCCATAAAGTTTTGATTTGGAGGTCTTAGAGTTTGATTCTGGATTCTAGACAATTGGGGAAGATGATCTACTTGAGGTAGACTATCACTGTTCTACATAAAAAGTAGGTGATTTCACTCTTCATGTATTTATATTGATTTTACACTAGAGTAAAAATTTGATAACGTAATTCCATATCCTTTTTGCTCTATAATGTTAGGTATTTCACTCTGTTTAGGACTGTTGACCGTGAAGCTGTAATGTTCAGCGATCATTTTAGTCACTTCTGCACTTATTGCATACTACACACATTGTACACGTGATTCACATGTTGTTTAATTTTATCCCCACTATTCATGCAAACTATATAAAGTTTGTATAATATTATATTCATTTTGAATGTAGTTATATGTGATAGTGTTACCATTCGTGTATATTAGTTCTGTATACTATTTCTTGTTGTGAAATAATATTTGCCACCTATTGCTCAGATTATTCATATTATTTACAATACCATGTGCCATATAATGCTTATGTGCTATTAGAGTTTTGGTTATATTTTATGAAGATCATCTAATGTTTTCTTGTGTATGATAAAGACTAGTTGGGTATTGAAAAGTTGGTTATGTCAATTGCACTAACTCTACACAGGAGAGGGACCTGATGACTCTCCCTTGAAAAATACTGCGGTTGTATGAGCTAACTTGTCTGCAAAATATGTAAATCTTATTATACATTAGGGGCAAAGGACATTTGCATACATACTTCCCAATTCCTATGTATTTACATAGCTAACTTCTAAACTTCATTTTTACATTTATACCACTCAAATCTTCATATCACATAAAAGATACCCCCATTTTAACTTTTAATAAGTGAAATTCACCTTTTCATGTATAGGTAAGGTGCCTATGTAAAAATTGAAGTTGAGGCAGGGCTGAAATTAACCAACCATTTGACAACTTACTCATAACTCGGATAAGAACTCGTTCATATTCGTTTGATTAACTAATAACAAATTTGAATACTTATAAAAATGCTCTATTGATAAATGAACAAGCTTGAACACTTCCTTATTTGATTCTTTTATGTTCACAAACAATTTCATTTAAAACTTACAAATAAGCTAGTTAAAAAGCTTGATAAACAATTTTATTTAAAGTTCATAACTAAGATCGATTTAATGCTTATGAATAACATCAGTGAAAGCTTAATTTAAATTCATTTATTTTAAATTAAATTACATTTCAATTTGTAGTACATAAAACAATATAAAAACTTATTTGTTTAGTAGTTCATTTTTTTTACGCAGTTGTATGCTTATTTTTATTATTCATTTAATAGCTTATTCATTTAAAACTTATTTATTTTTCTAAGCTCAACAAGTAAGTTATTTATAAGCTCGTTTGTTTAGAAAACAAATAGCTCAACCATACTACTCATTATTTTATTCGATAAGTTTATTTCTAGTTAGAATATAAATAACACAATAACTATAATTTTAATTTGCTAAATAAAGATTGTTTGGAAAGAAATTAAGTAGCTTGATAATTTACTAATTAATTTGCTCGATAATGACTCATCATCATATGAACGAATAAGAACCAAACTCAAACAAGAACAAAGCTGGAGCATAAGCACAAAGCTCAATTTGAGCTCGAGCTTGAATTTTATAAGCAAGCTCAAGCTTAAAAATAGCCCCAAAAGTTCGATTTGAGCTCAAGTTCGAATTATATAAACAAGCTCAAGTTTGGAAACAACCCTGCTCGATTCGGCTCGATTCGTTTGCAACCTTAAGTACAGGTATTAGATATTTCCATATATAAGAATTGAGTGGAATGTATATAAATCTTCCTATGTAATGTATGTCACTTAAAAGAAAACTAAGATTTTATTGGATGGACCGACTAGCGAAATACCTTAAATGCATGACTAATGAGTAATTAAATTGTTATTCTATTAATCTACTAATTATTGTTTATTGGCNGCATTTGACAACTTACTCGTAACTCGGCTTGATAAGAACTCGTTCATATTCATTTGATAAACTAATAACAATTTGAACACTTATAAAAATGCTCTATTGATAAATGAACAAGCTTGAACACTTCCTTATTCAATTTTTTTATGTTCACAAACAATTTCATTTAAAACTTGCAAATAAGCTAGTTAAAAAGCTTGATAAACAATTTTATNTAACTAATAACAAATTTGAACACTTATAAAAATGCTCTATTGATAAATGAACTAGCTTGAACACTTCCTTATTCGATTCTTTTATGTTCACAAACAATTTCATTTAAAACTTGCAAATAAGCTAGTTAAAAAGCTTGATAAACAATTTTATTTAAAGTTCATAACTAAGATCGATTTAATGCTTATGAATAACATCAGTGAAAGCTTAATTTAAATTCATTTATTTTAAATTAAATTACATTTCAATTTGTAGTACATAAAACAATATAAAAACTTATTTGTTTAGTAGTTCATTTTTTTTACGTAGTTGTATGCTTATTTTTATTATTCATTTAAAACTTATTTATTTTTCTAAGCTTAGCAAGTAAGTTATTTATAAGCTCGTTTGTTTAGAAAACAAATAGCTCAACCATACTACTCATTATTTTATTCGATAAGTTTATTTCTAGTTAGAATATAAATAACACAACAACAACAACAACAACAAAGCCTTAATCCCACTACGTGGGGTCGGCTTCATGAATCCTTTTTCTCCATTGCGTCCTATTTTGTGTCATATTTTCATTTAGGTTAGAATATAAATAACACAATAACTATAATTTTAATTTGTTAAATAAAGATTGTTTGGAAAGAAATTAAGTAGCTTGATAATTTACTAATTAATTTGCTCGATAATGACTCATCATCATATGAACGAATAAGAACCAAACTCAAACAAGAACAAAGCTGGAGCATAAGCACAAAGCTCAATTTGAGCTCGAGCTTGAATTTTATAAGCAAGCTCAAGCTTAAAAATAGCCCCAAAAGTTCGATTTGAGCTCAAGTTCGAATTATATAAACAAGCTCAAGTTTGGAAACAACCCTGCTCGATTCGGCTCGATTCGTTTGCAACCTTAAGTACAGGTATTAGATATTTCCATATATAAGAATTGAGTGGAATGTATATAAATCTTCCTATATAATGTATGTCACTTAAAAGAAAACTAAGATTTTATTGGATGGACCGACTAGCGAAATACCTTAAATGCATGACTAATGAGTAATTAAATTGTTATTCTATTAATCTACTAATTATTGTTTATTGGCACTTAAATGTTCGTTGTACTGATTGTTGACACCATGCATTGTTCATTACTTATTCGATTTATATATTTATTTTCATGGCATGACACATTGATCGATACTAGTATGCAATATTTTCAGGTACAACAGCAGTTAAAGATGATGTCTATTTTTATTTTTGTTTATTGTATTTTATTTAGCATTTTGTTGATGTCTTGTCATACATACATCACTGTATATTGATCACACTGATTTAACTACAAGCAGAAATTCATTTAATATAGGTTTTTTGTAAGCTACATGTGTATTTGGTTTCAGAGAAAAGTGAGTAACTTTTGGAGTAGAGGCTGGGATTTATGTTATAGGCAGAAGCGTAGAAGGTACTGTGTTTTAGAAGGTTGTAAATGAAGTTTTTTATAATCGTGATTGTCTGTATCTACTAATTTTAAACTTATTGACTGATCATGATTATTATAAATAAATCTTTTTGGACAAAATAATGCAATCATATTAGTGATATTTGTCTCTTAAGTCTGTATTTATTGTGCTGATTTATTAGTGGCATTATGTAAAATATAAATGGATTGTAATTTCCTTTTTAATAGATCTTTGATTATTGAGGGCACTTGTATATTGAATCTTGTAAATCTGAAGTTATTATATGAGTTAAATTGAATTCTGTTCATGTGATGCACCTATCTCGATGTAATTTGCAATAACATAGTGTTTGTTTAGACTCTGCATTACCAAGATGGTATCAGAGCAATGAATTTGGAGGAAGTAATCAAATTATAGAACTTTATGTTGATTTTAGTAGAGACTGGGTGGAAGGTTCAGTCTTCGCATCATGCTAATGAGATTTAAATGATGTAATTTGTGTCAGTGTCTGCGTCTTTTAAAATGTTTTTTATCATATTGCTGGATCTTATGGAACATTAAAAGCTAGGTATGAGGAATAGTAACATATTTACATAAGCAACTATATATTAAAACATCAAGTTAAATTATGCCAAGGGATGGTGATGTATCAGTGTCGGACGATATGCATGCCTGGACAACAGAGGCTAAATAGCACATGGGCAAGCCCAACATGTCAGGACGGATCCATTAGCAGGTGAGAAGAGACCGTTTGCTGAGCCTGAGGAGATTCTGGAAAGCAGTCCAAGGTTGATGTACTCCCAGTTTAGGACAGAGCTTATATACTAAGTTATCAATGGGCCAAAAATGTTTAAAGTGAGGTAACATGTATTTTTTTTCTCTGTTTTTTTTAATGGTATTGGAGTAGACTTATAATTGATCTTAACCCTGGTATTAATTGTTCATCATGAAGAAACTCTTNACATATATAAGAATTGAGTGGAATGTATATAAATCTTCCTATATAATGTATGTCACTTATAAGAAAACTAAGATTTTATTGGATGGACCGACTAGCGAAATACCTTAAATGCATGACTAATGAGTAATTAAANGTAAAACATCAAGTTAAATTATGCCAAGGGATGGTGATGTATCAGTGTGGGACGATATGCATGCCTGGACAACATAGGCTAAATAGCACATGGGCAAGCCCAACATGTCAGGACGGATCCATTAGCAGGTGAGAAGAGACCGTTTGCTGAGCCTGAGGAGATTCTGGAAAGCAGTTCAAGGTTGATGTACTCCCAGTTTAGGACACAGCTTATATACTAAGTTATCAAGGGGCCAAAAATGTTTAAAGTGAGGTAACATGTATTTTTTTTTCTCTGTTTTATTTAATGGTATTGGAGTAGACTTATAATTGATCTTAACCCTTGTATTAATTGTTCATCATGAAGAAACTCTTGTATTCATTGTGGTTGTCACCTTCATTGCGTATTCATATATCTATTATGTTATGTATTGTGAATACTACAATAGTTAGCTAGGCATGTGTGTGTGATAGAGAATTGTTAGTAAAAAGTTAGATTTTGAGCTGATATTTTTTTCAACTTTTGACTAAGATTGATATAATATTTGAGGATTAGATTGTTGAATAAGTATGGTGGTAAAGTTGATATAAAAAAAGAAGAAGGCTGATTAGCATGTGGATGGTGAAAGATACTATTTTAGGAAAATGTGGAAGTGCAAGAATAATCGGTTCAACTGCGTGGTGAGATATACTATGGTTGGAAGGAACTTTATATAATTACATAAGAAGGACGAGGTGAGATTTCTACTGATTGAGAGATTAAATTATTATTGATGTTGCACATTATACTACTAATTAAAGAATTTCGTGCGATGGATTTCTTACAAAATTATATGGATTCTAGTAATAAACTGGAGTTGAAAGGTGCAATTGGGAGATGCTTGATGAAAATTTTGTTCAATCAAAGTTGGAACTTTGATGTTGAGGAAAAAGGATGAGAAGTAGCGTCGACTATTTTATCACAGAATTTGATTTTTATGAAGTACTTGTATTGTAGAGAGACTAATATGTTTATTGTGATTATAGATTTGATGAACATGGTGACTAAGTCTTATCTAGATGACTCGATCAAATTGTTCTTCTTTTTTTTTTATAATATATTGATCTATTATAAGAATGAAGGGAAACATGATGTATGTTTGAAGCGAGTGTGAGNTTCTTTCTATTGATTATCTTTGCAGCAATAATCATATAATTGATTCCAAAGTGTGAATTTTGTTGTTTATTTATTGGTTAATGTTAAAGTTTTTCATGATATCAGGAAATAACTTGACTTTCAAGGTTGCTTTGATATATATGCTGATATGTTGTATGATGTGGATGTTAGTTACTAATTAAATTTTATCANCATGATATCAGGAAATAACTTGCCTTTCAAGGTTGATTTGATATATATGCTGACATGTTGTATGATGTGGATGTTAGTTACTAATTAAATTTTAATCAATGGTGTGCATAGGTTGATCTCTTCTTTCACAGAGATCCTGAGGAAGCCAAGGAGCAGCAGGAAGAAGNGAAAAGTTTAGATCTTCATATTTATTTATGCATTAATGACTTCATCTATAGCTTGACTAAATATTTGTTTTTTTGTCTTTCTATTGATTATCTTTGCAGCAATAATCATGTAATTGATTCCAAAGTGTGAATTTTGTTGTTTATTTATTGGTTAATGTTAAAATTTTTTATGATATCAGGAAATGACTTGCCGTTCAAGGTTGCTTTGATATATATGCTGATATGTTGTATGATGTGGATGTTAGTTACTAATTAAATTTTATCAATGGTGTGCATAGGTTGATCTCTTCTTTCACAGAGATCCTGAGGAAGCCAAGGAGCAGCAGGAAGAAGGGGAGGCTCCTGTTGCCCCTGAGTATGCTGCTGTAGCTGAATACGGTGGCATTTTACCTGCTGAACAATGGCCTTCTGATTTTGTAAATGTTACTCCTGATGCGGGAGCCACGGGCTTGGTTGCACCTGGTGGTGCCGAATGGGCCTCTCCTCAAGGTTTGAACTATCAACTATTCTCCATTTTTTTTAGAATAAATTTGCTTTGATTGCTTGGCACATTTAAAAGAAAACAAGCTATGAACCTATCCTTATCTTTTTGAATTTGCCATGAGAGATAGGTGTAATTACAATTAGTTCATACATAAATATGCATGTTGTAACAACTAGTTCTTTCGAGATGGTCTATCCACACATTTCCTGTAGGGCCCGTTTACTCTATTTTTTACTGAATTTTATTGACCTATTCTTTCTTTATAGGTTGTGACTCGTTTGGTTGAATCAACTTCTTTTGGATAATTTATAATATCTTGAATATTCTTTTTTGAGTTTTTATGTGGGCTAATTTATTTGATTTCATATATTTTACGTTATTATTTGAAAATTTCAAATTTTTTAAAGTTTAACTAATTGATTAATTATAAAGAGAATACTTACGTTATATTTAGTGAATTTGAGCAGCATTTTGTTTTAGTTAGATTCACTGTATTTTTAAGGTTGTATTTTGATTTATAAAATTATATAATTTATATTGATTAACCTATTATTTATGTAAAAGATTTTTCAAAATGACAATATTGCCACTCTTCATAGACACCTAAAAGGTTAGAATTCTTTGAACATTAGTGCAAAGATCATCGAAAAAAGCAAAGAAATATCGGCCTTGATTCGGTGTAATTTTTAGTAGCTCTACCATTTGAGCTTTATAACAATACTATACAACATATGGAGGAGGATGAGGAAGTGACTGGTGGNCCACCTAAAAGGTTAGAATTCTTTGAACATTAGTGCAAAGATCATCGAAAGGAGCAAAGAAATATCGCCCTTGATTCGGTGTAATTTTCAGTAGCTCTACCATTTGAGCTTTATAACAATACTATCCAACATATGGAGGAGGATGAGGAAGAGACTAGTGGTGGAGAGGATGTGTTATGTTAGTGATTCCTAGTTTTTTGTTTCTACAGACTGCGATCCTATTGTTTTGACTTGTGGATTTGCATGTTATGTTTGGATGATGTGGATTAGTAATTCTATTTTTTATGTTATATTATGCACTCTATGGGGCATTTTGTGAGTTGTCATGTTTGAAGATTGTTAGTGTTTTGCAAGGCTATATCGTGTGTTCATGTGCTCGCTTGTTGATATTAATGCTGACTTGTTACCTTTTTTTGTTTTATTTGATATGTTAGATTCTGCATATTCTTTTTTTATAGGCTGCCACTCATTTGGTTGAATTAACTTTTTTTTGGCTAATTTATGATATCTTGAATATTATTTTTTGATATTATTATGTTGGATAATTTATTTGATTTCATATATTTCAATTTTTTTAAAAAAAAAATCAAATTTTGTTAAGTTTATGTAATTGATCAATTATAAAGAAAATACTTGTGATATATTTAGTTAATTTGAGTCACATTTTATTTTAATTAGATTTACTGAATTTTTGAATTTTTATTTTTATTTATAAAATTATATAATTTATATCAATTAAGCTTTTATTGATGTAAAAGATTTCTCAAAATGACAAAATGCAATCCTCATAGCTATTTTAAAGGTTAGAACTCTAAAACATTAGTGCAAAGATCATCGAAGGGAGCAAATAAATTTCAGTTTTGATCCCATTCAATTTTCAGTGGCTCTACCATTTGAGGTTTATAATGATATTATCCACATGTGGAGGAAGATGAGGAAGGGGGTTACAGTAGAGAGGATTTGTTATGCAATGATTTCCAGATTTTTTGTTTCTCTGGACTGTGATCCTACTGTGCTGATTTGTGGATTTGCATGTTATTTTGAGATAATGTGGATTGATAACTCTATTTTTTATGTTATATTATGCACTCAGTGAAGCATCTTGTGATCGTTCATGTTTGGAGATTGTTGTGTTTTGCTAGGCTATGTAATAGATGATAAGATAATGCACGCAAATGTTATATATTAAATTGTTAATGCAAAGATTATCAAAAGGAGCAAAGAAATATCGGTCTTGATTCTGTGCAATTCCCAATGGCTCTACTCTTTGAGCTTTATAATGAAATTGTCCAGCCTATAGAGGATGAGGAAGAGAGTGACGGTAGAGAGGATCTGTTATGTTAACAACTTTTAGATTTTTTTTTCTCTGGACTGAATCCTATGTTTGATTTGTGGATTTGCATATTATGTCTGGGATGATGTGGACTGATAACTCTTTTTCTTATGTTATATTAAGCACTCTGTAGAGCATCTTGTGATTTGTTATGTTTGGAGATTGTTGTGTTTTGTTATGCTATATTTTTGTGTATACATGTACTAGCTTGTTAATGTTAATGTTTAGACTTATTACCTTTTTGTTTCATGTGATATGGTAGATTCTAGTTGTGTTAAATTCTCTGCTCTCGTTTGATATATATTCTGTTCATTTCCTGTAATCCTTTATTTGATATGAATATTGAAACTTTACATTAAAACAAAAAGTGCAAGTGCAAATATTTTGTTATTACCTCCACAAAGTAGTATAGGAAACTCAAGAAAGAATTTTGGAGTTTATGGCTTGGTTATGTTGCTTTTTGGATTTGATTTCAATCTTTGATTGATTTGCATGATATTTCTTTGCTTGCTTCTTAATACTCTTTCTCAATTGACAATATTATCCAACCTCTGCAAAAGAAACATTAAAGAACTGTTTCTTTAATTCGAGATGAGCCTTGAAATATTTAAAATAGTCTTGTTGATAATTTGTTTTGCTCACAGTACAAGGGAATTTTTGCAAAATTTACATTTCGGGTTGAGCACCTTTTTCAAGGAAATATAAGATAGCAGGAACATTTGAATAAGTTTGATTCTTTATCGGATCATAAAAACCCACTTTTTGAAGATNTCTTTATTTATTCTATGTGAAATTATGCCAATCATTGTATTTCTCTAGTCCCCATCTTCTCTAGCCATTGTACTATTGCTTGCAAACGATATGCAAACTCTAAGTGTGCCACACACTTTAATCTATTGTTCAAAGTACAAGCTATTTATATAGCTCTTTTAATAAAAGTTGTATGTATAAAATTGTCTTGTACCAACATTTTCAATCATTGGACACGCAAAGTTAAGCATAGATGTCTCATTCTTAGATTCTTAACAACACTGAAGTTTCATTCACACCATGTTCTTATCAAATTTTTTTCATCGTTTTAGTTATCTCTGCGATAATGTAGTTGGTACAAATTGTTCTGACAACTGCCATCCTTTTTATTTTGTGAAATATAAGGTAGATGTTGGGTACTTTTTTTGAAATAATATTAGCTACTTCATTAATTCAATCCAAAATACCACATATTTTATTGTTATCTCTTTCTTTATTTCTAGGAAAGATGTAATATGTTGCCTCTCTTTTAACATTAATTATTTTTATTTGCCCGGAAATATCTGATCTACAAAAATTAAAGTTCCAACAGGTAGAGGAATATGTATAACATGCCTTCTCGAGGGTGATCTACGTTGGNCTTTTGGAGTAGAGGCTGGGATTTATGTTATAGGCAGAAGCGTAGAAGGTACTGTGTTTTAGAAGGNTAAGTTTTCTCATATTCACAGAGAAGGAAACAGACCAGCCAACTGGCTAGCTAGGAGGGGACTTTTTACAGAAGTTCCACTAGTTAGTAGAAGAATTCCCCCCCCAC
>JXCR01042004.1:61663-94141 GCA_002079205.1 Phalaenopsis hybrid cultivar
TATATATATATATATATACAAGGGGAGTCCATTTATAAAAAAATGTTACATATCCTATTGTAAGGGTTATCCAACCAAAAGTAAAGAGAGGGGGTGCAGAGGAGGGGGGAATTTACTATATAAAAGATCCTTACAAATCTTAGGAAAATTTTCAGCTGGATGCGTTTCAGTATAAATGCCTTGCAGTTATTAACAACCTGCTGAGGTGAAAGGATTTTATCTTCAAATTTAAATTGGTTCCTTTTCATCCAAACAAATTCTTAGCACAATCTATTTCATTAATTTTTTAAAGATTATTCCACATAGTTCTTCCCTCTGTTGAGGAGAAAAGATTTTATCTTCAAATTTGAATTGGTTTTCTTTCATCCAAACAAATTCTTAGCACAATCTATTTCATTTTTTTGTCAAAGTATTCCACATAATTCTTAGCACAATCTATTTCATTTTTTGGTCAGAGATTATTCCATTCATATTCGTTACATTAGTCATTCTACTAATTTTAGCTAACCAAATTGTTGGTCTATTGTTATCACTTGGAATGTAAGAGAAAATTACATTAAGTTGATAAGCCATGACATTGATTTGCTGAAGACAATCAACAGTGTGTCATGCGGGATCCACTTGTGCATGTAAACTCTATTGAAGAAGCTGAGAATTTGATTCAATCAGAATATTATGCCACTTACCAAATAATGAGATTTGCAATGCCCAATATATAACAATAGATTCAGCTTCAACAGTATCCTTGGCCAAAACTAGGGACTAGAAGTGCAAGAAACACTTCCCAAACTAGTCCCTAAGGACCCCCGCAATGCCTGCATCCTCCTTGAAATAGCTCCCATTACTTTTTATTTTAATCCAATAGGGGGAAGGCTTCAACAAAGACACAATGGAGATACGACAGGATTTAGAGTTCTAATGTGTGGCAAGATCCTTACAAATCTTAGGAAAATTTTTCAGCTAGATGAGTTACATTATAAATGCTTTGCAGCTATTAACAATCTGTTGAGGAGAAAGGATTTTATCTTTAAATTTGAGTTGGTTCCTTTTCATCCAAGAAAACCAAGCCACAATACCAGGTATTGGGGAAAGGGCAACAACTTGCCAAACTGACTAACAAACCAAAAAATTATGCTAATTAAGATTGAGAGTAGGAATAGATAGCAGGCTCACCACAGAATTCCACACATCTTGAGTGAAGGTGCACGCATAAAATCGATGACCCATAGTTTATGATACACCAAAAATATATGCAATTTTAGACCCATATTTTATACTTATTTTTGGTGATATTCCACTTTAATGGAAGGTAATTTGAGGTTCTCTTGCAGGTTGTTGATTTTTAGGGCTTAAAGCAAAAATGAAGCAAAAAGGATGAAATTTTGAGTCAAAATGATGTTTTTTAAAAAATACTTAGCATCGGCAGAGCCAAGGTCAGCTCCGACGGCACAGAACAACCGAAAGCTGGAGAATTTTTACTCAGCACCGACGGAGCCAGACTAGCGCCGACGAAGCCAAAGGCGATTCAGACCCCATTTCTAGAAGGTTCAATGTATTCGCATGATTTTTGAAGAGTTCTTGGAAGCAGCTCTTGGAAAGCCGACCTTGGGCTATATTTGGGGCAAAATTTCATCAAAAAACAACCTCCTCTACGTTCATTTTTCACTCCACAACGTTCCACCACGCCACATTTTCTTAAACCATCTTCGTTCCACCACCATATTTGAGTCAATTAGTAATTTTGCTTTCAAATTTTAGAGTTTTTGTGATGAGATTTAGTGTGAAACTTTCTCTAAGAGTATTGGAGAAGGAGAAAAGTGAGAGAGTTCTTCTTCCTGTATTTCTAAGGAAATGCTACAAAGGATTTGATTTGAGAAAGAGTTCCAGATAAGTTTGTTTATTTTTTTAGTGTTGTATGAACTTTCCTTTATATATGAAATTTATGTTTTGTCGTATCTTTCTAATGAAGTTTGAGTAGTTCCCTCTATCTTTCCCGCTACTCTGAGATATAGTGAAATGAAGAGATAAAATGAATGTTCCATAATTAAAATATAAAATAAATTGTGATGATTTTTCAACTCTGAACTTAATTTACTTTTCAATCTGGCTAATTTATTTGTTAAAATATTTTGTGAAACAAATGATCTGGGAAATGGAGTATGAGTTCTACAATAGAGTGAGGGCCACATTTGATTTCATAAACGAGAAATTCATTCAAAAAATTAAGTGCAAATAAATAAGAAAATATTCTTTGTTGGGTGTAGAATTAGAGAATTTTTAGGGTGACAGACTAAAATCCCCAATTTGGTCTTAGTGTTTAAAAACTAAAGCGAGAGTTACCCTTCAAGTGAAGAGAAGTGGGAGCCGGTATCCTCCTCGCCTAGCCACGGATTTAGGGACTAAACCTAAGATTAACCAATGATTTTCTATGCACTGTATTAGGGTAGAAAATTAAAATTTCTCCTATTTGGCACAATACATATTAAAAACATGTATCTCATCTCATTTCACCAGAATTTGATTGTAGTGGGAATGATGCTTTTTCACATAAGAACTATTCATTACATAAACATAGTTAGTAGATTAGTAGTTATTATTCGAAATTTGCATCTCCATTTTGCTAATAGTTAAGTAATTTAGTTTGGTTAATATCTCAACATTCAACATTAGTGATAGTGATTTCGTTTGATTTTCTATAAATTTCTTGTTAAAATTTATCATTGCTAACTTACACCTTCCCCGTGGGATCGATATTTGGGGCTTAAATAGAAAGTCCATTATAACTTGATAACCATACATATACTTGCATAGAATCCCATGATTAATTGCCTATAATTATATATATATATATATTACAACCTAGGTGAGTGTCTTAATTAGTTTTGAAAAGGTTAAGCTTTAGGTAGTCATGATTCATGATTTGAATTTTATTTGAAAATCAAATAGGGGTATTAAATTGATTAATTACTGACTTCAAAGTCATACCCTTAAGTCGTGGGTTCATTTTATTTTTAATAAACTTCCAAATTTTCATAATTTAGAAATTTATTAACTTATCTTTTTCAATTAAAAAAGTGAGATTGGTTTCTACCAACTAACCCCTTGTGTTTCAAACATCAAATAAATTGATTACGATCAGAGGTTACCCATTTTCTTCCTTGAATTAAGCTTAAATGTTAATTAAGGCTAAATTTCCAAAACTACACATTTGCCCCTATAGCTCTAACACTTCATAATTTGTCAAATTCAATTAAAATGACTTTGAAATTTTTATCCTACCTCATTCATGGGTCAATTAATACATCATAAGAGAAAATGTGATTTTTCAAAATTTAATTTATTTTATATAATTATTTTTATGCAAAAATAGGATTTTTCAAAGAAAATTCCTAACTTGACCAAGGTGAGTCCTAATCCCTTGAAATTTTTACTGGAGGTAGCTTTAGACCAGAGAAGCCTTTGGACAAAACTTTATGATTTTTTTGAACTTGATTTAAATTATTAAGATTTTTTTAAATTCTGGAGTATTTATTGAATATAAAATATTTTAAATGGGGAAAATTAACTTATGCATTTTCAAAAAATCCCCCTGAGGTCAGAGAACCTAGGGAAGAAAATTTTCTCTTTTTTTTTTTATTTTTCTTTGATTTATTGAAATTATTTTTGTGGAAATCTATTTTTTAGCTTTTACAAAATATTTTAAGCTTCAAAATACCATATCTTTATTTAGAGAATCAAGAAAAATATCCCAATTGTTTCTAAGTGCTTAGGAAAAAATTTAGAACATTTCTATAAATTTTATTCTTTTTGTGATTTTTAGGGATTTTTAACTATTTAAATATTTAAAATAGGCTATAAATGAAGTTTTTATTTTGAATACCATTTTATTTTTATAAAATACGCCTAATCAGAGAGAACTCAAAATATAATTTTTTATAAATTTTTGAGTTATATTTTGATTTTTAAAAATCATTTAAATGCTAAAAATGATGTTTATTTTTAAAAATCAATTTAAGTTATCAAATAAACTCAAAATATTTTGAATTTTTTTATGGTGAGTTCTTTGGATTATAAATAATAGTGGAGATTAAAAATCAAGTCATTTAAATACTTATATCTTTCAAAATAAATTATCTTAATGATTTAGTGTTCATGAAAATTAAGTACATTTTAAATGACTTGACCCATGAAAATTTTTCTAAAAGCTTCTCTGGTTATGGTGGACCTTCCAAAATTTTCTTGGAATTTTCTAAGCAACATGCTAATTTCCATGATTATTTTAAGCCAATAATGCACATAGACTTTAAAAATGGGATCCTCTGTCTAGGGACCTTCTCAGACTTTGGAAAAATTTGAGAATGTTTTGCTTGATAGATGCTACAATATGCCAAAATTTCAAGCTAAGGTAGTTTGTCAATATTCATAGAGAATCAAATGACTAAAAAGAGTGATTAATTAATTAAAAAAAATATTCATCAAATGGACTTAAAATTTATTCCACATTGTGTTCCTCTGTTCATTGAGCAAGAGGATATTTTTATTTTATTTTTTTTATTTTTCTACACAAAGTTATAGATTTTTGAAGTTAGGAGTATTTAAATAAATAGGAAAAAGCCTTATTTTTCTATTTAAATAGCGCGGCGCCTCGTCATCCTACGGCGGCTCTGAAACTCCACGCGGCGCGCTCTTATTTGACACTGCCATCCATGCCAACAGCCACGTGTCCTGTTGTTTGTGTAAAGAAGATATGTTCGGCTTCATCTCCTCCATCTATTCGATAAACGCGCGATCGGAATGCGCGTGGCCATCGTCCTCAATAGCTTAGGCCGAGAACCGTCCACCTTTAAGGCTTGAGATCTCTCTCATTTCTCAATTAAATTAAGTGAATTTTTTTTAAAATGCTCTTCTAAGTGAGACGAACACATCCATATGTAAATGTATCATGAAATCAAGTCTGAACAAATGGAGAATCAAAATAGGCTCGGGAGGAGGAGAAATTTTATAACTTTTTTCTGAGAAGAGAAGCTTCAATAAGAGGTGCTCAGCAAGTCTGTTGGAGCCCAAGGAGGCTAGGGATTAAGCCTCTTGCTTTGGTGTAAGGCCTAGGTGTGATTTTGATCAAGACTGATTTTGGGTGTTGATCTAGAGCTATGGTGGAGGCTATTTCAGAGGGTAATTTGATGGGGCTTTGTCTTCTCTTACTGTTGTGAAGGTGTGGGAACAAGCAATTGAAGTTTAGTGGGGTTTTCAGAGATGTCATGTTTCTGCCCTAATTTTCAAGCTCAAAATTAGGGTTACACGGGGGGAATCAAGGCTGTGGAGTGATTGGAATGGGCTGTGGAGGTCTCAAGGAAGCTATGTGAGTGATTTTGGAAGCTCTCAATGAGAAAATTTTAGCACACCTCCCATGGTCGTGGAGATGCGCTTTTATAAAAATTGTCATGGGGTGGTTCTCGGGGCACAAGTTTAGGTGCATTGTGGTGCTCAGGTGGAGGGCAGAGGAGCTCTACAACTCAATTTGGCTGAGCTGGACTTTAGGCTTGATTTGGGTGAATTCCTATGGGGGTGTCTCTTGGGTTTGAGCTTTTTCAGCCACTAGGCTGGCCGGCCAGCCAAGGGGAGGTGGCTAGGTGCTCAGGGCATCCAGAGGAATCCATCACAATAATTTAATGCAAACGTGCTTTGATTTGGCAAAGATATCTTAAGCATGTGTATTTTTGGGAATAAGATCCCTTAATTTAGGGGACCTTTGGTCCATGTATTAGTTTTAGGTGGTTATAGGTGCTTTGGCTCATGCTTAGGGGTCAACTAATGGCTGGGGTGGAGTTAATTTGGTTACTTTAGGGTGGTTAGGTCACATTTAGTACATGGGTCCAAGTGGGTGCAAATGACCACATCTTGGGTTTTTTCTAGGATAGCCATGTCAATTGGCCTAAATAAATGTTTCATTCAGTGTAAATTATCATAATGAACAACTTTGGTGAAGGATGTAAGTGGTTTTCAGCTCAATTGAAGGGTCAATTTGAGGGAATTTTGAAATTTAGTCAATTTGGTCAAGTTGGGCTAGGCTTGGGTCTAGCTTGGGTTAGCCTTAGGCTAAGTCCAAATTGATTATTGTAAATGTTCAATAGGAACCCCATGAAGAGCTTTCAAAATGAATTGGATGCCAATTTGGGGGTTAAGGCAATCAACTGGGTGAAATTTGGGGACTTAGCCAATTTGGGGCTAAATTTGGGAAGTATGGATTTAGGCCAAAATCAAATGTTATTGAGGTTTCACCAATATCAATTGATGGTTAATTTTGATGTATAAGAATGTTATAAAAATTTTTCATCATTAATTGGAGCCAATTTACTTGGATATGGGTTCAATTTGTTGAGATTAGGTCATATGGTCAAAATTGGGGTTTTGGCCTAAATCAAAATGGGGCTCAAATCATGGGCCAATTAAGCCTATATTTGGTTTATTTTGGCCATACAAAAAGTGCATTTGAGTTTATGATTGGAATTGGGGTCAATTGAGATCGAATTGATGGACATTTGAGTTGAATTTGGGAAATTTGGGCCCTTAAGGTAAATTTTGGCGTTTTGGTTAAAGATGGTCAAATTGGCCCAATTGGGTCATGTGGTAGTTGAAAAAAATGAAATTAAAAATATTTTGGATTTATTGAGAATTTATAGGAATTTTTGGAATTTTTGGAATTTTGGGCTATGGAGGGGTATTTTGGTAATTTGGCCATTTTTGGAGATTTTGGGTAATTTGGGTGTTTGGAGGTTTTAAAAAGGTTTGAAATGAATTTTGATCAAATTTGGGTATTTTGGGCAAACTTGTGAATTCTGGCAAAGTGTAGGGTTTCAAGGGTGTTTAGGTAATTTGGGGGTGTTTAGGGGCAAAAGGCCAAGATGGGTATTTTTGATAGGATTGGGTAAATAATCACCCTAAATGAGTCATGGACCAAAGGAAATCCCATGTACTACTCTTAGTTAACCCATACCCCTAGGGTTGGTAGGTTTAGGGGACCATCTACACGAGTATCCAAAAAAAAAAAATCAAGGGACCTAGGCTAGAAATTTGAGTTTAGGGTTGTGGGTGATTGTGAGTTTAGATGAGTGTAGTGAGTGCCCTAGCTCCAGACCAACACCCAGGGTCAACCCTAAGGTCCAGCAGTCCTAAGNGTGTTATTTACATGAGAGAAGGTGTGAACTACACATCAGTCATCAGAATTTTTAGTATATTGTCAAATACTAGTTACTAGTTGCACTAAAGTTTCATGANCCTTTGTGCTATTTACATGAGAGAAGGTGTGGACTACACATCAGTCATCAGAATTTTTAGTATATTGTCAAATACTAGTTACTAGTTGCACTAAAGTTTCATGAGATGTTTTGAATTGAAACAGATTTTAACGTAAATATTTAGTGATGCATGTTCAAAACAATATTGGCAGTGGCTGCATTGAGTAAAAGCGATTNCTGAATTGAAACACATTTTAACGTAAATATTTAGTGATGCATGTTCAAAACAATATTGGCAGTGGCTGCATTGAGTAAAAGCGATTTAGTGATATGAAAATTATTACATAATATCCTTAAGGCACTTTTCCAGTTTGACCAATCAAGTTTAATTCTAGAAGTTATATTCTTGTATTTCTTATTCTTCTACATAATATATTCAAAATATTTAAATTTATTACACATAGCTATCATTTTATTTTACAAATATATTGACCTATAATTATTGATATGCCATTCTTTAAAATTATAAATTATATGTTTGACCTTTGTTCTATTAATTTGAGCTCTTTATCTTGTAAGTATTTTCTCCATTTTTTGGCTCTTCACTTATTTTGGCAGATATATTTCTAATTAAAATTATGTAATTTATGAAGTCAACAACTATACACCGATTCATCCTTTTTGGTTATTCTTTGTAATTATCACTTAAATAATATAAATATATTAACACGATGTTTTTGGTTCTTCTTAAAAAGTTAGAGTTACCAGTTTGTCTATATATATATATATATATATATATAATGTCGTCGTTGTATGATACCCTTTCCAAGTAAATCTCCTTCTCGAATCATATCAATGGTTCGAAGAGGATAAGAATCAGAAAAGGCGGGATATACGACAAGAATAAACAAATAAATTTTAAAAAGAAACATAGATTACTTATGTATAAGGTAATACTCGTGTGATAAGTCAAGATTATACTTCCGAATAAGATCAAATTGAAATACTTCTTAACACGATATCCACGAAAAAAAATTTCTACATGAGTCACCCATTAAAAAAGAACAAAAAAAATATTTTTTGTTCTGGCGTTGAGAGCACTCCCAAAAGTTGTATCCCTTTGGTTAATTACATTTTAGCGGATACCCAAAAATATTCTCGATAAANAAGTCGCCCATTAAAAAAGAACAAAAAAAAATATTTTTTGTTCTGGCGTTAAGAGCACTCCCAAAAGTTGTATCCCTTTGGTTAATTACATTTTAGCGGATACCCAAAAATATTCTCGATAAAATGAGTCTTGTATTATATGGACCGGTAAATATGGCTGTCAATTTGGTTTGTTGTTCGCGAGTAGCTCGTGTTCGGCTCGTTCGTTAAGCCTAACGAGTTGAACACGAACAAATTTTTAAGCTCAAAATTTAAACAAGCGAACACGAAAAAAAGTTAATTTAAAATTAAATATTATAAATTATAAATAATTTATATTTATACAAATAATTTTTTTAGAAAAAAATATTATTTTAATTTTATTTTAAAAATTAATCATGATAATAATTTTGTATTCTAACGAGTCAATTTCTAGCCGAACACGAACATGAACACACTGTTCATAAGTCATTTCAAACACGAGTCAATTTCGAACAAGCCCAGCCTGAGCTCGCTCAGGCTTGACTTGTTTACAACCCTACCGGTAAATAGGTCACCAAAAAGAAGCTTACTTCGCTAGAGCATCCTATTGCTTTCAAATCTCTTGTTAAGCCACAGAGCAGAGAACATAGTGAATTTCTCACATCCCAAATGAGAACACAGAAGTATGACACGATAGTCGAGAAAAAACAGACGCATGTTCTGGAGCATCATTATCGGGCACCGGCCTCTTCCTCGCGAAATGTGGCGGCACGAGGTGAGCCACCACAGTAGGAGTGGCTCGATGTGCACTACTCCTTTTTCTAGGGGAAGGGCGCAGAGTAGACGCCTTGGCAGGCGTGGGATTACCTAAGGTGATCCGGACAGGGTGCTCGAAGGGACAGGGTGCTCGAAGGAACTGAAGGTGATGTTGCCCTCAATAGCACAAAAAATGCTTGGGGAGACAGAAATAGAGCTCTCCCCGCTAGTTGCGATCATGACAACTCTCTTGCTCGTCATGTCTGCAAAGCAAAAAAGAGGCAACGAAAAAAAAAAAAATGTCAAGAAAACTAATCACAAAAGTACAATAGCACAAATGCATGCGATTATGCAGCAACCGTAATGCTGAGGGTGAGAACAAAAGGGACGAAATACGTCGGGTTGCTAACCATAGCATCTGACACATAGAGTGAAATCAAAAGGTGTCACAAAACTCAACAAGTGCCACGAGGAAAGATACCAGGTTATGATAATGTAAGCAAGATTCCAAATATGGGGAGAGGCCTTCCGCAGTGGAGTCATCAAATTGTTTTTGGTTCATTTTAAAAACTCGAAGTCGTCAACTTTTCTATATATATGTCGTCATCGTATGATTCTCCTTTCCAAATAAATTTCCCTCTCGAATCATATCAATGGTTCGAAGAGGAGAGAAATAAAAAAGGACGGAATATACGAAAAAAATAGACAAACAATTTCAAAAAGTAACATGGAGGGCTTATTCATAAAGTAATTCTTGTGTGATAGGCCAACAATGTTCATCCGAACTATATTGGATCGAAATAACTTGAAATACGATATCCACGAAGATCCCTACATAAGCCACTCATAATCAGAGAACAAAAAAATATATATTTTTATTTTAGGGTCAAGAGCACTTCCAAAGGAACGTATCCCATAAGTTAATTAAAACTTGAGGGGTACCCAAGAATACTCTCGATAATAGGAGAATTGCTTACATTATCTGGACCGGTAAATAAGTCACCAAAAGGAAGATTACTTTGGAGGATCATCCCGATGCTTTCAGAGCTCTCGCTAAGCCACATGTCAGCCAGTGAATCTCTCACATCCCAAATGAGTAGCAGCTCATTGACATATAAGACCTACAAAATAACCAAGTCGACTCATAGGGCCAACACTATGCTTCTAGGGCCTAACTGTTCATAAGGGCATATGGTGAATCACCATATCCCAAATGGGCGATAACCTTCCGCAATCGAGGCCTATAAGACGATATCAATGAGATGTCAAAAGGATGCAAGACTCAAAGTGGCTCAACAAAGGGTAGAGTAGTCTTAATCTGGTAGAGGTAAACGGGTCAGGATACCACAAATTCATCATCTGAAGCCACTGAGACCCTAAGTCTACTTGGTTGTGAAGGTAGTCGACCCAACACAATTAGAAATCCCTTGTCGGCAATCCGTGAATTGCGTCGTCTAAGAGAGCCTCGGTAACCCTAAGGTCAAAAGGAATGAAATTCTAATCCTAAGACTCTATATGAGTAAAGCTCAAGAGGTGGGACTTATATTTCTGTCGAAATGACGAGAAAGCCGCTAGAAAGAAGGCAAAAGAGAGGTTCAATTATAAAGTTGAAAACACTCTCAACAAAGGGCTTACTCCCCGTCCGGGTCGAGGAAGTCTCTAGCATCCTAATCGTGCTAGACAACCACCTAAGTATAAAAATTTATGCTCGGCCGATCGGATTGAAGAAACTTGGGAACTTTTCCTCGGGACATGCAATATGTTGCAGTTATTTATTCTTAATCGCGGATGCCATATTATATATGATGGGGTGTATAACTATGCATGCATATCATTTTAAAATTGGCTCAAAGGCTATGCAAAAAAGTAAAAAATACAGTTATTGGAAATCCTAATTATTTTTACCCAATAACTTAGTTAATCTTAATATATTATTATTAAGATTTTGTAGAAAGTTTAAAATTTTAGTGTCCTTAATGAGCCTAGGTGATTCACATAATTCTTGGACAAACTACAAGCAAAAAATAGGGCAAAACCAAATTGAAGCATACAAGCATGCAAGAAAGCAATAAAACAAGACAAGTATAAAATAATAAGAGGCCCGTGTTGTTGGGTCGAAAACATATCTCAGAACAGAAAAAGTTGGTCGGACTCTGCATATACATGCTTGATTCTAATTATATAAAGTAATGTAAGCTGTGGAATTTAGATATGGGACACGAGCATTTGCTCTTTGTCCCCCGTCAGTGGTTCCCACGCCAAACTCCTCATAACCCGTGCATGTATCTTATTTTCACTACAAGACTCTTCTAAGGACTTTAAATAGTACACAGAATAAGCAAAAAAAGGAGACTTGGACGAAAACATGTTAGCACAAAAAACTATCTACATATAACGTGCCTGAGCTGTGCCACGGCAGAGGAGCTACGCGACACCTGCAAAAAAGGGGTCAATATATATATATATATATATATATATATATATATATATATATATAATTACAATTCTCCTTTTTTGTACCTGTGTGTGTGAGCATATTTATTGGCATGACTCTCTGTAGAAGACCGATATAGTATACACACATTTTAAAATCGGTAAACATGTAAGAACACCATAAACGCAAATAAATAATGCCTGACTTACATTATTGAGAAGAAGCTCTCCTCGTCGGAGAGAACGCATGGTCACCGGATGCCTTCTCCAACATAGGGAAGAAGTGCTCCTTTTAGAAGGAGACGTGACGCCTTCCCTCGCTCTTGATAGTTTTTCTAAGCTCTGTCACCCTCTCACAAAGGTTGGTGGTGGAAAATGGAGAAAAGATGACTTCCCTGCTCGACATAGCCAGGGGAAGCATCTTCTTGCTCAAGAATGGTAAGGCTTGATATGATCTCATCTGATTTGCTTTGACTCCCTTCANATGGAGAAAAGATGACTTCCCTGCTCGACATAGCCCGGGGAAGCATCTTCTTGCTCAAGAATGGTAAGGCTTGATATGATCTCATCTGATTTGCTTTGACTCCCTTCATAAGTTGTTTGGGAATCATGCCTAACTTTCCCCTAATAGTCCCCTCCATCTATGCTCAAGACGACCTAAAACGGTGTGAAATAGTGGTGTTTAAGTAACTGGGCGCATATGCGCCAGATACTGGGCGCATATGCCCTCGTCTCTCTGCTTCAGACATTTACTTTGGCCCCTGAGTGCCAATTGGGGGGTGCATAAGCACCTCCCTCTATCTCTGGGATCATATGTGTCTATCTCTGGGATCATATGTGGGATGATTCGGTGCCTATGCGTCAAATTGGGTGCTCATATGCGCCCCCTTCTCCAAGAAAGAGCGCTACTTCCATATTTGGGTGCATAGGTGCCAACACTGGTGTTGGGCGCTCCTTTGTGGTCACTTAAGCGCCATGGGTGGTGCATATGTGCCACCCCCTTATATATAATTTTTTACACCTTTCCTTTCCTTATCCCATTCTTTGTTGAGGTTTGCATTGTGGGTTCCTATGAGTCCTCGGACCACCTGNTTACCTTTCCTTTCCTTATCCCATTCTTTGTTGAGGTTTGCATTGTGGGTTCCTATGAGTCCTCGGACCACCTGAATACATTGAGGAATGAGAATAGGTTTCCCCACATCCGGGCGGATCCCGGGAGTGCGTCGTATTGGGCAAAAATTGCCGCTCGAGGCCGGGTACGGTCTTGATGGTCAAAAATTCATTTTTTATCCGGGTGCCCTAGGATGATTTTAATCGACCCAAACACTACGAAAAGTCACATATCACTCAAATATGGCTCCATAGGTCAAAATGAAAATTCTGGAGGCTTTCATTCAGGGTTTTTGGTGTCAACAGACGTTCCAGACCCCTGCGCCTGTAGATAGGCTCAAAATCCATCTTTTCCCAAAAAAGTGCGCGGGGGAATTTGATGATTCCCTTTGGCCACCAGAAGCTCCAAATAGGCGGGATATGACCTCCAAACACCGGGATAAGCATTAAACATATCTCTTTTCAGAATAATCATTGCCCCATTATGAATTCACCGGACTGGGTTAATTCTGTGTTTGAGGCACATACCGGATGGTCCGGACGGATGTCCTAGGTTACGGAAAGTTGTAAATAGTCTTGTAGCAGTTAAGCAGACATTGACACATATGACATCCAAAAGTGATGCCAACACACGTTTTTAATCCTTTAGATGTATCCTATTAGAGTTGGAGATTTGTTGTCAGTTTTCACTCTTAAAGAATTTCTATTATTAGATAGTGTGCAATTTCATATATTTTGCACAAGTGCATTATACCTTTGACACGTATCTTTCTTTAATGCACACAAAATTAATTCTCCTGATAAGCGATCTTATGTATTTTAAGTCAATAAAAATTATATGAGAATCTTTTATCTGACGCTTATTATTTTTTATCATTTACTGAACACAAAATTAATTCAATATTGATTTTTTTATACAACAACAACAAAGCCTTAATCCCACTATGTGGGGTCGGCTACATGAATCATTTTTTTTCCATTGCGTCTTATTTAGTGTCATATTTTCATTTAGTTCTAATAAATTAAGATCATTTTTTATAAAATAAGNCTTTCTGAACCAACGTGTGGTTCGTGGCTTTCATCCATCGCATAAAAAGGCAACTAACAGAAAGACACAATTTGAGAGAAATTTCCATTAATTTGTTCCAACAAAGATGTCAAAAATTGAACATAGGTTAACGCCTCAAAAGGTACATTATGTATTCTATGTCAAAATACATCGAGAACATCTCATGCTATGAATACATTGTAGAATGAATACATCAGATACATGTCATGCTGCTAAAAGAAAGAAAGTGAACCCTTTGTACCGGGTATGTTGAGCTCCTGATCAAGCAGACCTTCTAAGTCATGCTCTAGGATAAGAGTTCCCTTCGTATGTTCTTAGAGGTACAACCTTCTCACAGCTCGTATGGAAGTAACTCCTCCAATTCCAGGTCCTACTGGAATCCATATGGCATTTTACTGTCCTCCATCCTGCGGAAAGTCACATACACCCTACGGTGTCGTACCCCTGGAATGCAATATTTGGCAGCGTCTGCACCATTGCCTTTAAGAACAAGTACTGAACCGACTGGTCAAGGAATCTTCACAGAACCTCTGAATTCTCCAGGGCCGATATCGATTTCTTTCCCAAATAAAATATTGATTTTGCTTAGAAATGAGACCGTGCAAAAGGGCCTCACAAAATGATGATGATCAATGTGTGGGGGAATGCAATCACCCTCTTTATAGATATTAATAATGCAACTGCTGGGAATGCAGGTAGCAGGTAGAATATTCTATTTGACAATTCTTTTGATCATCCATTTTATCATTGGCGGTAACAGATCTACTTGATCATGTCTGAGGATCCCAGGTGGATCCCCCTTTCTGTCATTTGTTAAGTTATAACAACAGTCATACTAGATATTGATTCTTTCCTTCCCTCTCATCCATTTTTTTGGCTCCGAATATGTCATTTCCATGAGAAGGCCCGCTCGGCCTCTATCTCCTAAATCAAATATACAGTCCAGAATGCTTCTTTCACCAGTCTCAGAGAAAACCCTGGTGCACAGCTCCAGGCCTTCCAATATGTTGACGAACTTTCCTTGAACTTCTTCATAAAACTCAAATTCTCTTTTATTTACTTTACTTATGTTGTAGTATTCTACCATACCAGGGGTTGGCAGCTGTCGCAGGCGTTCCTTCCTTCAAGCATCGACAGGAACCCAAACTGGTTCTGGTTGATCTAGAATATGAGACTCAGCCTCTAGTGGGATGTATGACCCTGGGCTCCACGGTACATACTGATCCGTCTCCATTAGTACATATGGTTCATCCATTATGAAATCCAAAGTCTGAGACTCGTTGGTGCTTAAAGTATACTCGTCCAATATACTGAAATGTTTTAGATGCAGAACATTGCAATCCGGGCATTCTACATGCTCACCCGTGGCTGATGTTCCGGCCGGTATTTCAATGTTGCACGTCGAGCAACCCTGACATAAAACATCTGAAACTGAAAGTGTGTTTGACAATGTCACAAACCTGAGCTCTTCATCTGCGGTGGGTAAGCTAGCAAAAATTTCTTTCAGTTATGGATCATAAATATGCCCCTCAGGAATAGGGGTGAGCAAGTTGTTCGTTTCTCTTTGACGTTTGCATTCTTGTCGTAGAAAATCTCTCTGTTTCTTGCGGCTGGCGTTCCTGCGTTGTGTCATGTGAAGCGAAGTACTTGGCAGTCGTTCATAATTGGCGGCTACTATGCCCCCAGCTGGTGTAGCTACCATGGAGGGAAGACGGTTGGGCCCCTCCATCAGATCACACTCTATTATCAAGTTCTTTCCCTTACGTGATACATTATCTTTAGCGGTCACCCTCAATAGTGAAGGCAATCCTTCTTTGTCTTTGTGGCTGACCACATCCATTAGAGGACCTTCGTAGTCCATGTTAACCTGGTTGAAATCCATGTTGAAGTCTACGGTGTCGCCCCGCAGCGTCATCTCCTCATTTAATGCGAGGTTCCAACCATCCTGGAAGGCAAAGATCAGCCGTTGTCCTGACATTTTTCTGCAGACGACAGGGAAAACGTCAGTGGGCCAAAACTTGGCATGAATAAGAACAAAACAAATTATTTATTAAAGTAAATTTTAGTTTTTTTTTGGTGCAATGAATTTTTTATTTTATGAATGAGTTTTGTTTAGTTTAGTGGAACATTATTCTTAAAAGTGGAAATGAGAAAATTAGAAGCTTAAAATTTCTTTCTCAAAATTTTCATTATATTGAAGTTAATTATAAAATTTGGACCCGGTCATAGACATTTGGCCACATAGATAACCCTAAAACAATCAAAATTTCAAAGTTTCAAAGCAAGTAGAGGCAAGCGGTGTCAAGTTGCATAATAAGTTTTCAGATATCGTCTTTTTATTTGTAACATGGGTCTTTCGCCTTCGCAGTCCACTAATTGGTAAGCTCCTCCTGTGTAGACCTTTTCAATGACAAATGGTCCCTCCCAAGTTGGCTCAAATTTGTCACCTATTTTGCGGCATGAAAAAATAGATAAGTACGAGGTCACCAACTTTGAGTGTTCTTGGGCGGATCAATTTGTCATGGGCTTGTACCATCTTTGCCTGATAAAGCTCTAAATATTGTTGTGCCTCTAATTGTTTTCCCTCAAGACTCTCCAGTTCTTCAAGTCTGAGTTTTGCGATTTCTTCCATTGTGAGTTGATTAGCAATGACAACTCTGAGAGATGGTGTCTGGACTTCTAGCGATAGCACGACCTCGGACCCATACACGAGCATATAGGGTGTACACTGAGTGGGAGTCTTGAAAGTCATCCGGTAGGCCCACAAGACTTCTAATAGTTTGTTGTGCTAATCCCTTTTGTTCTCATCCAGTGTTTTCTTCAAAATCTGTACCAGTACTTTGTTGAAAGCCTCAGCCAGACCATTTACTCTGGGATAGTAAATCATAGAGTATCTCCAATATATCTTATGTCTTTTAACAAAATTATTGATCTTTATACTTCTGAAAGTTGTCCCATTGCCAGAACTTATTCTTCATGGTACTCCGAAAAGGTAGATGATTTGGATTTTAAAAAACTGAAGAACGTGTTGTGTCGTAACCTCACGTAACGGTACCACCTCTGCCCATTTAGAGAAGTAATCTGTAGCGGCAAGTCTAAACCTATGTCCTCTGGAAGATGGAGGGTCTATCGGACCTATTATGTCTGTGCCCCAACACTCAAATGGCCACGAGGCAATAGTTGGGTGTAGCACATTCGGAGGTTTGTGTAAGACCACCCCATGCACTTGGCATTGGTGACATCTTCTAGCTGTATCTATGCAATCAGACATCATCGCTGGCCAATATTACCCGAGTCTTTTGATTTTCATTTTCGTTTTTAGCCCTGACTGGTGAGCGCCACACAATCCGGCATGTACCTCTTCGACAATGTTTTGTGCTCAGCTCTGCTCAAACACCGTAGCCACATCTGATCGATTGATCTTCTGTAGTGAAAATTTTCCACCAGGGCATAAGACATGGCCCTTTTTGTGATGTGGTGCACATTAGACTTGTCTTCTGGCAGCTTTCTAGTATGCAAATATTCTATTAATGGCTTGCGCCAATCTTCATTAATGTCAGCAACTGTATTTACTGTTTCTTCTTTCCCTAGTTTGTGTAGAGTTTTGAAGTCAATCCGAGACAATACTCGTCTTCCTTGCACAGTGACTTTAATGGAATCCTTCAGGGGACAAGTCATTTCATTCGCAAGTTTTGCTAGAGCGTTGGCATGGGCATTATCTCCCCTAGGAATTTGGTAGATAGTCACATCAGGAATCTGCTCCAGGAGCTTCATCGCTTACTGATGGTACTCTGCTAATCTTTGTTTCAAAATTTTGTATTATTTGGCAACTTGCTGGATGATGAGTTGGGAATCTCCATAAATGAAAATGTTCATTATATCCATTGAAATTGTTATTTCTAATCCGGTGATTAAAGCTTCGTATTCTACTTCATTGTTAGTGCACGGCTCTGTCAGGTGGTATGAGAACCTCATCATACCCTTATCTAGCATGATAAGATCAAACCAATCCCTGCTTTGCTTGGTATAACTTCTTTTCTGACTAACAAAGCACCATCAAAGTACATTTCCCAACATTGTGCACTGGATAATTCCATTTATAATAATTGCTCGTCTGGTAACTCATCATTGAGAGAGGACCCAGCTGACAGTGGGTGTGCAGCAAGAAAGTCTGCCAGTATCTGTCCCTCGATAGCACGGAGGGGAACAAAAGTTATATCAAATTGTAATAAGATCATTGACCATCTTGCTAAACATCCAGAGAGTGTTGGTTGGGTCATTAAATATTGCATGGATTAACTTTCGAGATTAGGGTAATCTTATGAGAAAGCATGTAATGTCTAAGCTTTTGGGCAACGAAAGTAAATGCCAGACAATTCTTCTCAATAGGTGGATACCTTATCTCCTTCGGTATCAGGCGATGACTCAAGTAGTAGAGTGCATTCTACTTACCCTCATCATTGACTTGGGCTAAGAGTGCTCCAAGAGAGTCATCTAAAGCTGCGGTATAAAGTATCAACGGTTTCCCTGGAATAGGGGCTGCCAAGACAAGAGGTGTCATTAAATATTGTATAACGTCCTCAAAGGCCCATTGGCATTTTTCTTCCCAAATAAATTTGGCGTACTTTTTAATTAATGCCGAGAGAGGCTGACACCTACCTGAGATATTAGAAATAAAGCGTCTCAGATATGCCAACTTCCCTTGGAAGGAACGTATTTGTTTAAGGTTTTAGGAGGAGGCATTTCCAAGAAAGCTTTAATTTTACCTTGGTCGATCTCGATTCCCTGATGACGGACAAAGAATCCTAGAAATTTCCTAGAGGTAATACCAAAGGCGCACTTCAAGGGATTCATTTTAAAGTCATATCGTCGTAATCGTTAAAACGCGATCTTCAAATCGTACAAATGATCTATTTTTTGTTTACTTTTGATGACCAAATCATTCACATAGCATTCTACTTGGTTGTGAATGAGGTCATCAAAAATCTTTGTCATTGCATGCTGATATGTTGCTCTGACGTTCTTTAGGCTGAACGACATCACTATGTAGCAGAAAATTCTAATCGGTGTTCTGAAGGCTGTAAGTGCTGCATCCTCGGGAGCCATCTTGATTTGGTTGTATCCCAATGATCTGTCCATGAAGGAAAAAATTTTATGTGTTGAAGTGATAACCACCATCATCTCTGGTATAAGTAGTAGAAACTCGTCTTTTGGACATGCCTTGTTCAAATCTCTGAAGTTGACACAAACACAAATCTGTCCATTTTTCTTCTTAACAGGTATGATGTTGGCTAACCACGTGGGGTACTGTTGCTCTTTAACAAAGTTGGCGACTATTAGTTTCTTTACCTCAGTGATGACTTGTTGTTCTACTTCGAGGTGCATTCTTCTGGGAGCTTGTTTTGCTGCGGTTATATTCTTATCCACCCCAAGTTTATGGACTGTGACCCTGCTGACAGTCTTGGCGTTTCATCGTAGCTCCATGTGAAGCAATCCTTAAATTATATTAATAGTTTGATCAATTCTGTAGAATCTTCGTCATTGAGTAGAGAACTTATAAATGTAGGTCGAGGTTGTTTTTCAGTCCCGAGGTTAATCTCTTTCAATTCATCAATGGTAGATTTAATTTCCTCCTTAAATTCTGGCGAAGTAACTCCTATTGGTTGATCAGTAGAGTCATCCTCTATATCGAGGTAATCTTCTTCTAACTCACAGTAACAACCATGCAAAATTCAAAATCATCGACTGGTCCAACTGTACCAAATCTGAGACCCTCTTTTGAATTATGAGTTTGACTTTTACCATTCCATAATTTTTCAAAAAGTTGAAATTTATCTTTTGACATTTGTTTTGGTAAGTGTCCCTATTGAATAAACTTTTGAACACAAGGGGAGAAGTAACCAAAAGGCAATTCCATTAATTCATTAGAATCAATATCCAAATTTACATGTTTAAATTAACTTCTGAACACAAGGTGAGAAGTAACCAAAAGGCAATTTCATTAATTCATTAGAATCAACATCCAAATTTACATGTTTTGTAGAGGTTAAGCACGATAAAATTTGATCGGCTTTGAACCAACACTACAAACGTTTTTGACCTCTAAACTCTCCACCTTTTGAGGGAGAACTGGAGTGAGGGTCATAGTATTTACATAATGATTTATCTGATCATACATTGTTTCATATTCATTCTTTTCTTTATCTTCTAGGGATATCTCGTACTAAGGTCTCTTCTGTCGTTTCATCATTATCTCATCTTCAGAACTGTCTTCATCACCAATGTTGATAGTTGGCCTAGTTCGTTCAACAATTAAATTGATTCTTCCTCGTCCACGTCCCCAGCCTCAACCTCGGGTGCGCGAACTAAAAGGCCTTTCACCATCTCTTTGTAAGGAGTGGTGGAAAATTGTTGAAGCAGAGTTGAATGGCCTCCTTTTTGTGATTCTTTTGAATCTTCATCTTTGTTTGCAGAATCCTACGCGAGAAGACAATCTTTTTTGGAGGCGCGTAGTAGGCAGCATCTTCATGGATACCAACTTCATGTAATGAAAATGGTTGTAGATCTCCCTTGATGCAATTCTCTTGACCATCATTGCAGTATTTGATGCACTGATGTTGAGATGATAGAACCATATTGTGCTCATGAATCCATGGTTAACCCAAGTCACCGTTAAAAGAGGTCTTAGCGTCGATTATATGAAATTTAGTGGTCGTCACGAGTTCTCTGACTTTCATAAGTAATGTAATTGATACGAGGGCTCTTTCTCCTGTTTGGTTGAATCCTCTTAGCATCATCTTATCGGCTGTAAGCTCTTGAGCTTCAATATCCAAATAGGCAAATGTCCGTAGGCTCATCAAGTTAAGAGATGCTCTATGATCCACTAAAACTCTGGATAACACAAATCTGCCGATGTTGACGGAGATGTGGAGTGGACAGTTGTGGTCGGAGGTACTGAGTAGCAAGTCTTCATCTGTGAAGGTTACCCAGGTTGTTCTTTCAATGAGCAAACTTCATCTGAGGATGTGCTGGCCAACTGAGCAAAGCAAATTTTTGGGTCAAGCAAAGCTCTAACCACAGACTCTCTCATCTAGTTAGATAGGATCGGAGCGTCGTAGATGCTTAATCGGGCTGGCAACTTCCTGAGATGAGGTAGCACGTTGTAGTCTACTTTGTATGATCCTTCAATTTTATCTTGATTATGTGGTTCTTCCACTGGCGGAGGTGAGGGTATCTCTTCTCGGGTCATTATCTGTTTTCCTTTGTCTATTGGAGCTGTTCTTTGTGGTAACACTTTTCCGCTCCTATCGTGTCATTATTTGTTTTACTTTATCTTTTGGAGTTGTTCTTGGCGGTAACACTTATCCGCTCCTCAAGTTAACTTTTGTGATTTCTTCTTCTTGAGATATCATTGTTGAATCTCTCGGTGTCCTTTCCTCCTCATTGGAAAGATCTAAGCTGATGGCAAGCGGTGCACTGTGATGCTCGAGAATTCGCTCCTTGTTATCGGTGTTGTCGTAAGCAGTATTATTGATGTCTTCTATAGTCCTGACAACGAGTTCATCGAACTTGAGTATGATTTGAGGATCATTTTTGGGATAGAGATCAAAGTTATATTTATCATAATCAAGTACGTTATCACAAAAAATAGTTAAAACATAGCCAAAATCACAATCATTATATTCATACGATGCAAGAGGGACAAAAATATAATCATACAAAGTCAGGGGTTTGAGGATTTTCTTCCCCAAATTTGAGACAACCAATCTAGTAGAGGCAGCCCCTATCTTACCCCCCGTGCTATCAACCTTTATAGTGACGCTTTTCTTCTTCTTGTTCTTTATTCTTGACGATGACAGATCTCCTTGCAAAATCTTCATCTCGGGCTTGGTATGTTGCAGACTCTGAATAGAGGCTTGTTTTGATGCAGACTGAATCTTGTTCAATATCTTCTTGGATAATTTTCTCCAAACTTCATTCCATTCTTCTTTGTTATTCGTAGAAGCTTGTTTCTTGTATTTGATTAAGGACCCTCTTGAGTTCATCCCAAGTTGTACTCCATCCATCTATTCCAACATACGGATCAATTGGGGAGATTGACTTAGCTAGAATCATGTTTATGGAACCTTTTTCAGGTTCTTTTAAATATTCTCTCGGGATTGTTATGTTCTCTTCCTTGAGGTTCTTCTTGAGCCAATCTTTAAAGACGAAGAATTTTTTTATAGTATGCCCAAGCAACCGATGGTATGGGCAATAATTTGTTTCATTCTTTTTATCCACTTCTTCGGGCTTCTTTGGATCCGGTAGTTTGAATTCTTGCTTCTTCATCAGACTCCTGAATATTTTAGGTATAGCTTCATCCTTGAAGGAATACACAACTTTTTGTCATTCCAACAGGGATATTCTTTTATCCCCTGTTCGAGGTACTCCTTCTTGAGGCGGCCACTGGTTGGATTGATTATTCTATTTTTGAGAGGACTGGCGATGTTCTTCTGCATATATCTTTATCGGCTGCTTTTCTTTGTCGATGGTCACCACTACTTCTGATTTATTTTAAAACACTTTGGCCACCTTAGCATTTTCATGTGGCTCCATGTGCTTTATCTCCTCTTGAAGACTGCTGGCTTTACTGAGTAGCTTCTTGAAGGATTTGATGGTGAGTCCCTTAAGCATGAAAGCTACTGGCCAATGAATGCTCTTGAGTAGAATTTCAATCGCATGATGTTTCTATAGCTGAGGTTCGTATTTCATGCTAAGGTTTCTCTACCTCAAAATATAGTCGACCAAGGTTTCGCTAGGATTTTTCTTTTCCATCATGAGCTCTCCAATAGACACGTGGTGTTGTGCCCCAGCAAATTGTTTCACAAACAATGGTTCCGATTCAGAAAATGTTTTAACTAACCAGTTGGGCAAGTCAGCGTACCAGTCGAAAGCAATTCCTGATAAGCTGCTGACGAACTGCTGGCATAGTAGAGCTTCATTATTCCTTGTATTGCCACAGCTAGCTCAGAAATGAGCTATATGCTGTCTGGGATTTCCAGTCACGTCGAATATTTTAAAGTTTGGGGCCACAAAACCCTTGGGGAAGGGTACGGCATCGAACTCGTCCGGGTAATGTCTACCCTTCAAAATTGATGCACCACCCTTGGATTGGGCTAAGGCGTCCTGCACTTGTTCAACCATTTGCTTGAATTCCTTTTTTGGCATGACACTTGATGGAGAATCTTTATTTGGTTGCTCATCTTTGTTTGCTGAAGTAGCCTCTCTTCTTTCATCTATAATGTGTATGATTTCTGGCTGGTTAATCTCTTGAGAAGCCAATTACGGTGCTTGCGATTGCCCCTGAATGGTGGTCATGGCGGTCATAACTGCAGTCATCTCTTCTATTCTTTTCTCCAGTAGACTAACCTGCTCATCCCTTAGAAGGATAACCCTACGCAGCTCATCTACGACCTTCTCTTTGGTCTGAGGTTGAGCCTCGCATGCACATGTGGTGGCTCTGGTTTCAATCACATGGACATCCATGAAATCCTCCTCCAGGTAATCATTATAATCAAAGTTTTCATTGTCTCTATCAACGGAAACTCCGTGTTCTCGAGCCAACTCGAAAATCTCAATCCTGAGTTTCTCAACTTTTTCTTCAATTATCTATTCCTTGATTTCTTTAAGATCTGGAGGACCCTGATGTACATCCTCCTCTTGTTCCTCCATCTCACTGGCTATTGTCGCAACGATGTCGGATATTTCAGATCCTAGTTTCATTTCTTATCCCGTGGGCTCACTGGATTGTATTGGTGTGTCGACCTTTGGTATCCATACCTTTTATTTTTCAACGATGATGTCTCAGGACAGAGCGTCTTAGTAGAAACATCGGTATGTTGAGGGAAAGTATGCTCCCCGTGGTGTAGATCGGCTATAGTGCCAGGTAATCGCCTCGTCTTTGCCTTTAGGATTGTAGAAATATCTTCATAACGGGTGATGGGTAAGATATTCGGACCCATTCTCGACTTAACCGGTCGACAGCCTACGGTCCTGGTGGCAGTATAATCAGTAGTAATTACGGCGGTATCAATTATGTTCCCTAAATGGAACCAAACGGGGATGCGAGTAGGTTTCACTCCAGCGATTTTGCGGGATCGCCTGGCGTATTTGACGCCCTTCAAAAATTCCTTTTTCATGCGAGGAGAAATTGTATCTCCCACTCATTTAAGTAACTCGCTAACCGAACATCCTTCTTTGGTAGCAAGCCTTCTGAAAACTGCACTAACTCGAGTGATAAGAGTGAACTTCTTCCTCTCCTTACTGTGTCTATGAAGTGATGGTAATGCGGCAGCGATCCTTCGGATACTCTTATATCCATCGGTATCTGTTAGAGGATGGAATCTACTTGCTCACAGAAGTGGAAAAATTTCCGGTAACACTTCTTCAACTTGATGAGGCTCCTCATCAACGGGTGTCTTCTTAGGAGTCTGGGCTTTGATGGACCTCCAAACTTTTATATTTTGGTTCCTCCTTTGAGTTCGGTTCAGCGGTACAATCCTCAAACTTGATCCGATCTCAAACACGGGTATCCTCAATAATCATTACTTCTTTCCCCTTAGCTGCAGCGGGGCTAGCGGGCTTGACGGGTGTCGTGTCAGCAGTAGCTTTGGCCTTCTTGCAGGCAGGGAAGTCCTGAAGGCTATTCAGATTGAATTCTAGAGACGGATCCTGTATTTCTGGAGCGGCGATCTTCATTACTTCAAACGGGGCCTTTTCGAGGATGACCTCGAGATCTTCAAATCCAGCTTCAAATTTGATGGTAGGAGCGAGATTACGGGCTTCATTGCTCGTTGGCAGGTTGCAGGAAAATGTTATCGTTGAGTAGGCCATTACAACAGGCTTTAAAAACAAAAAGTTTCAGGGTTAGCTATATGGCCAAAAACCTCGTAATTTGTAGTGCAAGCACTCAAAATAGAGGTTGATCTGTACACCAGACGGGTTTTAATGTGTGGGTATTTTAACATGGTTGTTTAAAAAAGTATAAAATTTAATTAATATAAGAAAATTTTAAAGTAGGCGCAGCATAATACAATTTGGTTTAATTTGCAAAATAGCAAATCAAATTTGGAAGGGAGATGTAAAGTATTTTAGGACCTAGTGCGGGACCCATTTAGTGACAGACAATGCCCAGGTGTAATTAGTCCACCGACACACCTATTGGGGGTCCGACCCCACATGAAAATTTAAAGAGCCCTTATTGGCCTTCTGAACCTCTTTGTTCAAAGATGGTTGAAACAGCTAGTCCTAAAGTCCAAGGAGTTAGTCGTACCTTCCCAAGAAAGAAATGGGTAAAGTATGTCAACAGAAGAAGGGTAATTTGGTCCAAGAGGGATATGGACACATTATCGATGTGTGAAAATAATTTTTCTTGATGTATATGGAGATAAAAGCTTGTCCCCAGCGGAGTCGCCAGAAGCTGTCGACGCTATTTTTGGTTGGAGAATTGTTGTCCGTAAGAAGCTGTAGGCCACCAGAATCGAAATCCTGTCGCCCGCTTCAGAAGGACATTTTAATTTAAGTATATCTTTAGTTTTAGAAAAATATGAAATCAAACTGACCCCATATTTTTTATAGTTTAAATGAAAGATGTTGTACCTCAAATCCTACATCTATCCCGAAGGATAAACACAAAACTTGAGGATGAGGATTGATATAATAAACTAAGGAATATATGATGTCCGTTTGGTCTGTGAAACTTTAATATTGGCCGACAATTTCCCTTATTTAATATAAAGGATTAAATAGGGTTTATATTAAGCTCGGTTCGCACATGCTTCCTATAAGGGCAAGCTCCTATAGTTACTTACATCTTAAATGACCAAAGTCACCTAAGAAGACTCTAGATAAAAATCAGGAAATATTATCTTAAAGGAATTTCAAAGGGTAGGACTTTTCGATAATATCAGACGTAGAGGTGTGAAAGGGGATTGGTTCAAATTTGGAACATTTTATTGTAGAATCCAAGAAATCGGACATGGAGGTGTGCAAGGGGATTGGTTCAAATTTGGAACATTTTATTGTAGAATCCAAAGGAGACTTTTCAATGAGATCGGACAAAGAGGTGTGAAAGGGGATTGGTTCAAATTTGGAACATTTTGTTGTAGAGTCCAAAGGAGGAGGAACTAGGGGATGTCATGGATCCAGAGGAGAACCTCGATGACTTCCCAAGCTATCCTAATGCTATAGGGGATGTCATGGATCTAGAGGAGCACTCCGATGACCTCCCAAACTGTCCTCATGTATGGCTTCAGTTTTGAGGAGAAAATTTTAAGTGTTTCATCCTGCCAATTTTATTAGTTAGGGCTTACATTCGTGTGAAACGATCACACCAATAGCATGGAAGATGCGAGGATTTAGGTCGTGACAGACGACAACCTCAGAATCTTAAGACGAGTTAGGGCTTATATTGTATAGCAGGGTTATACAAAGGCCTAAAGATAAGGTGAGCATAACCAAGCAACCTCAAAGTTCTATGGATTTGTTGTTTAAGTATATGGAAGAAAGATTGGTTTAGCTGGGGAAGACAGGTTTTACTATTGAAGATGGTCGTGTTGCCCACCATGCTAGCTCCAAGCTCCTGACGCAATGAGTTTGAGTTTTCTAGTGTATCAAATTATAATAACAAATCAGGTGGCCTTATGGTTGAAGTTCTTTAAATTTTATGAGGGCATATTAAAGTTGATTGTCAAATCAGGTGGCCTTATGGTTGAAGTTCTTTAAATTTTATGGGGGCATGTTAAAGTTGATTAGGGTGAACACCGGTTAGGATCCTACGGTTCCCTCGTTCCGACACCGCTACTTTCTATTGGATTCACTTAGTGTCGAGTTTGGGTCCTACGGTTCCCTCGTTCCGGCATCACTATTTTCTATTGGATTCACTTAGTCCAAATGGTTTGCGGTTCCCTCGTTCCGGCATCACTATTTTCTATTGGATTCACTTAGTTCAAATGAACTTAGACGATTCCCTCTTTCCGGCACCACTATTTTCTATTGGATTCACTTAGCCCAAATGAACTTACTAAGATCAACTTAATGAGTTCCATAATTTCATTTAGACTGTGGGAAGCCTCGTTAGCAACCGTAGGTTACCTCCTCCGATGGATTCCCGATCATCCGATAGAGACATCTTAATTTAGTTACAATTGTAGTTTTGTGTGATGTTTGTGATTAAATTTTGAGTTGTTTTATATTTTGAATGTTGTGGCGGTGAACTTTATCTTGGTTGATTTTAGTTTTGGTTTTGGTTTTGTGGCTATCCTAATAGTTTTAGTGATCATGCAGGGTGGCGTCATTGTTTAGCATGCAAGTTTGTAGGTATAAAAGTATAGTATGAAAGTACAAGAAAGAAAACAATGAAAACTGTAAAAGCATACCTGACAAGTCTTCTCGTTCCACCACCTGAAACTCAAAAGGCATGTTAAGTCAGTTTATATGAAATAGGCAAGTAAAAGTTTGACAATCTACCTAACCCTAGGTCATATCTTGGTGGGTTCTTAGGAGTTTAATTAAGGATGCTTTTGTTAAGCAAAACATATTAAGTTTAGTAGAACTTCAAGTTATCCAACAGATCTAGAGAAAGAAGCAGCTCCATACTACTCTCTCGCTGTATGGTGGAAAATCCCGAGTTCTTTTAAACTTATTATGTTGCTTAATAATTCATCTTAAGAACACCCTAATGCTCAGTGAACATTGATGTCTCAATTATCCCTAAGAATAGGGTAATTATCACTTGTGATTCAAATTAAGATTTATGTGGGTGAAGACCCTTAAAGGGGCAAGTTAGTGTTATTGGAACACTTAGCTAAATTTTAACCCTAATTGGGCTTGTAGTGTTTGAAAGATGTTTTAATTTTCATTGATATTTACTTTTCAAACTCTCATTTAAATGAAACTTGATTTAGCCTAAGTCACTACTAATCCCTTAAGACCAAGGTGAGTGTCTTAATTAGTTTTGAAAAGGTTAAGCTTTAGGTGGTCATGATTCATGATTTGAATTCACTTGAAAATTAAATAGGGGTATTAAATTGATTAATTATTGACTTTAAAGTCATACCCCTAAGTCCTGGGTTTATTTTATTTTAATAAACTTCCAAATTTTTATAATTTAGAAATTTATTAACTTATCTTTTTCAATTAAGAAAGTGAGATTGGTCTCTACCAATTAACCCATTGTGTTTCAAACATCAAATAAATTGATTAAGATCAGAGGTTACCCATTTTCTTCCTTGAGTTAAGCCTTAATGTTAATTAAGGCTAAATTTTCAAAACTACACATTTGCCCCTAAGGCTCTAACACTTCATAATTTGTCAAATTCATATAAAATGACTTTGAAATTTTTATCCTACCTCATTCATGGGTCAATTAAGACATCAAAGCATAAAATTTAATTTTTCAAAATTTAATTTATTTTATATAATTATTTTCATGCAAAATAGGATTTTTCAAAGAAATTCTTAACTTGACCAAGGTAAATTCTAATCCCTTGAATTTTTTACTGGAGGTAGTCTTAGACCAGAGAAGCCTTTGGACTAAATTTCATGATTTTTTTTAATTTTGTTTAAATTATTAAAATTATTTTAAATTCTGGAGTATTTATTGAATATAAAATATTTTAAATTAGGAAAATTAAGTTTTGCAATTTTAAAAATTCTCCCTAAGGTCTGAGAAACCAAGGAAGCAAATTTTGTCTTTTTTTTTTATTTTTCTTTGATTTATTGGAATTATTTTAGTGGAAATCCATTTTTAGCCTTTAAAAATTATATTAAGCTTCAAAATACCATATCTTTATTTAGAGAATCGGGAAAAAATATCCCAATTATTTCTAAGTTCTTAGAAAATAATTTAGAACATCTTCATGAATTTTATTATTTTTGTGTTTTTTAGGGATTTTTAATTATTTAAATATTTAAAAATAGGCTAAAATAAAGTTTCTATTTTAAATATTATTTTATTTTTTTTAAAATACCCCTAATCATAGAGAACTCAAAAAATAAGTTTTTTATAGATTTTCGAGTTATATTTTGATTTTTAAAAAACATTTAAATTCTAAAAATGATGTTTATCTTTAAAAATTAATTTAAGTTATCAAATAAACTCAAAATATTTTAAATTTTTTATGGGGAGTTCTCTGGATCATAAATAACAGTGGAGATAAAAAATCAGGTCAGATAAATGTTTATATCTTTCAAAATCAATGATCTTAATGATTTAGTGTTCATGAAAATTAAGTATATTCTAAATGAATTGACCCATTAAATTATTTCTAAAAGCTTCTCTAGTCATGGTGGACCTTCCAATTTTTTTTTGGAATTTTCTAAGCAACATGCTAGTTTCCATGATTATTTTAAGTAAATAATGCACATAGACTTCAAAAATGGGATCCTTTGTATAGGAACCTCCTCTGAATTTGGAAAAATCAGAGAATGTTCCCCTTGATAGATGCTACAACATGCCAAAATTTTCAGCCAACGTGATGTGCCAATATGCATAGAGAATCAAATGATTCAAAATAATGTTTAATTAATTAAAAAAATGTGCATCAAATGGACTTGAAATTTATTCCACATTGCTCTCTTCTTTTCACTGAGCAAGAAGATATTTTTATTTTATTTTTGTGATTTTTCTACACAAAGTTATAGATTTTTTAAGTTAGGAGTATTTAAATAAATAGGAAAAAGCCCTATTTTTCAATTTAAACAGCGCGGTGCCTCGTCACGCTACGGCTGCTCCGAAACTCACGCGGCGTGCTCCTATTTGATGCCACCGTCCACGCCAACAGCCATGAGTCCCGCTGTTCGTGAGAAGCCTTGTCTGGCTTCATCTCCTCCGACCATTCGATACATGCGCGATCGGACGGCGCGTGGTCATCGTCCCTAATAGCTTAGGCTGAGAACCGTCCACCTTTGAGGCTTGAGATATCTCTCATTTCACAACCAAATTAAGTGAATTTTTTTTAAAATGCTCGTCTAAGTAAGACGAACACATCCATATGGTAAATGTTTCATGAAATCAAGCCTAAGAAAATGGAGAGTCAAAATAGGCTCGAGAAGAGGAGAAGTTTTATACCTTTTCTCTCAGAAGAGAAGCTTCAATCAGAGGTGCTCAGCTCATTTGTTGGGGCCCAAGGAGGCTAGGAATTAAGCCTCTTGCTACGGTGGAAGCCCTAGGAGTGATTTTGATCAAGACCGATTTTGGGTATTGATATAGAGCTATGGTGGAGGCTATTTCAGAGGGTAATTTGATGGGGCTTTGTCTTCTCTTGTTGTTGTGAAGGTGTGGGCACAAGCAATTGAGGTTTGGTGGAGCTTCAGAGATGTCCTATTTCTGCCCTAATTTTCAAGCTCAAAATTAGGGTTACATTAGGGGAATCAAGGCAGTGGAGTGATTGGAATGGGTTGTGGAGGTCTCAAGGAAGCTCTGTGAGAGATTTGGGAAGCTCTATCTAAGAAAATTTTAGCACACCTCCCATGGCCATGGAGGTGAGTTTTTTATAAAAATTGCCATGGGGTGGCTCAGGGCACAAGTTTGGGTGCATTTTGGTGCTTAGGTGGAGGGCAGAGGAGCTCTACAACTCAATTTGGCTGAGCTTGATTTGGGTGAAGTCCCACGGGGGTGGCTTTCAATTTTGAGCTTTTTCGGCCACTAGGCTAGCCAGCCAGCCAGGGGGAGGTAGCTAGGTGCTCAGGGCATCCAGAGGAATCCATCACAATAATTTAATGCAAATGTGCTTTGATTTGGCAAATATATCTTAAGCATGTGTGTTTTTGGGAATAAGATCCCTTTATTTGGGGTACCTTTGGTCGATGTCATAGTTTTAGGTGGTTAGAAGTATTTTGGCTCGCATTATGGGTCAACTAACGGCTGGGGTGCAGTTAATTTGGTTGCTTTAGGGTGGTTAGGTCACATTTAGTGCATGGGTCCAACTGGGTGCAAATGACCAAATCTTGGGTTTATTCTAAGCTATACATGTCAATTTTCCCAAATAAATGTTTCAATTGTGTAAATTATCATAATTAACAACTTTGGAGAACGATGAAAGTAATTTTGAGCTCAGTTGAAGGGTCAATTTGAGGGAATTTTGAATTTTAGTCAATTTGGTCATGTTGGGCTAAGCTTGGGTCTAGCTTTGGTTAGCCTTGGGATAAGTCCAAATTGATTGTTGTAAATGGTCAATAGGGACCCCATGAATAGTTTTCAACATGAATTAGATGCCAATTTGGGGGTTAAGGCAATCAATTGGGTGAAATTTGGGGCCAACATGAATTGGATGTCAATTTGGAGGTTAAGGCAATCAATTGGGTGAAATTTGGGGACTTCACCAATTTGGGGCTAAATTTGAGAATTTTAGATTTGGGCCAAAATAAAATTGATTTGAGGCTTTACCAAGGCCAATTTATGGTTGATTTTGATTTATAATAATGTTATAAATATTTTACAACATTAACAGGGGCCAATTGACTAGGATATGGGTTCAATGTGGTGAGATTCGGGCATATGGTCAAAATTGGGGTTTTGACCTAAATGAAAATTAGGCTCAAATTATGGGCCAATTAAGTTTGGATTTGGTTTATTTTAGCCATATAAAGAGGTGATTTGAGTTTAGGATTGGAATTGGGGTCAATTGAGATCAAATTGATGGACATTTGAGTTGAATTTGGGGAATTTGGGCCCTTAAAGGTAAATTTGGGGATTTTGGTTAAAGATGGTTAAATTGGTCAAAATGGCCAAATTGGGTCATGTGGTGATTAATAAAAATAAAATTGAGGATATTTGGGATTTATTGAGATTTTCTACGAATTTTTGGAATTTTTGGAATTTTGGGCTATGGAGGGGTATTTTGGTAATTTGGTCATTTTTTGAGATTTTGGGTAATTTAAGTGTTTGGAGGTTTTAAAAATGTTTGAAATGAATTTGGGTATTTTTGGTAAACTTGGGAATTTTGGGAAAGTGTAGGGTTTCAAGGGTGTTTAGGTAATTTGGGGGTGTTTAGGGACAAAAGGTCAAGATGGGTATTTTTTATAGGATTGGGTAACTAATCACCCTAAATGAGCCATGGACCAAAGTAAATCCCATTTTGGGCCCTCTATGTGTTGGTCTTAGTTAACCCATAGCCCCAGTCCTGGTAGGTTTAGGGGACCATCTACACGAGTATCCCAAAAAAAATCAAGGGACCTAGGCTAGAAATTTGAGTTTAGGATTGTGAGTGATTGTGAGTGTAGATGAGTGTAGTGAGTGCCCTAGCTCCAAACCAACACCCAAGGTCAACCCTAATGTCCAGCAGTCTTAAGGGTGACTCATCTTGAGTTTTCCTTACAGTGACCCCACCTATTAAGTGTTAGAGGTTAGGACCAATATTTGGAACTCCAAGTTGAGTAAAGAAGATGGTAGAATTTCTATTGGTGAGGGTTCCATGTCTAGTTTTCTTAGAATAGTCAGTAGGAAATTCTTATGGCTAGAGCTTAGGCTACTAAAGAGAAAAAAAACTAAACCTCAACCAACAGTGAGGTCAACATTATCCTTCCGGACAAATACATCACTTGTGGTATTAAGCTCATTTATTTAAATTACTGGGGATATGGGATCAGTCTAGTCTTGTATTTTCCAAAATCCAAAATACTATTTTTTTCTAATATATATATATATCCTAACACCCATTTTAATTTAATATATATATATATATATATATATATATATATATATATATA
>JXCR01042004.1:94364-110089 GCA_002079205.1 Phalaenopsis hybrid cultivar
ATATATATATATATATATATATATATATATTAAATTAAAATGGGTGTTAGGATATCCATCCTAGCGGCAGACAACTTAACAACTCCCAAGTTTTTAGTTCCGACAGCTCATAATTTACATATTTAATATAATTAAATCAAATTCATTAACCCATTTAATCATAAATTACATATCTTACCTCTCTTATGGGGCCCAAAACCGAAGAGATTAAATCAAAATCTTCTTTTGTTAGGAAGAAATTCATTGGCTCTAAAGCTTAGGAGGGTTATAACAAATTTCTTGTATCAAAGAAGCTAATTGCAGAATGGGGTTTCAATAACCCCAGGGATGCTATAGAAAGTATGATTGTATCTCATCATTGGGAGGCTTTCTATTACACTACATTTGTAGCTATAACTTCAATGATTAGACAGTTCTACGCTAACCTCCTTAATGCCTCTGATGATTCAATTTTCATGAGGTAAAAGTAGACAAAAAATTTCCCCAACACGCATTAATGTGTTATTTTCATTGGGAGATTCCTCGATAAGTTTCTACTCTAGCTTCGAGACTATTGATACTAAGCTCAATGAGATTATCCAGTTCTTAACTAATGGCAAAGGAACTTGGAAGGTGAGGATTGACCATGGGTCAATTTTTCTTTATCTAAACTTAATGCACCTTCCAAGGCTTGACATTATTTCACCCCTAACAAGATTCTTCCTTCCAACAAACTTAGTTAGGTAATGCATGAGAGAGCTGCTTTCAATTTCTGTATTTAGACTATGAAAATCATAGACATTGGCTCTCTTATTTACCAATCTATTATTATTGCTGCAAAGGGAGGATCTACTCTTGGTTAGGTCATCCCTCCACTATTTTTGTCGTTTGCTAGTTTTAGATTTGAGGAAGAAAAGGAGCTACCTCACCCATTGCAGCAAATTAGGTAAGATAATGTGAATTTTAATGATAAACATGCTATTTTTTAGCGTGGAGTGAGCTCTTCTTAGGCTCCTTCTTCTTCATAACCATCTACTTTGTATTCTTCATCTCAACCTCTTATTAGCTTGGCCTCATTGTTAGAGTACTTGAAGATTATAGAGGAAGATATTGTTATTACTCTTACACATGTTTATGATAATGCAGACTATCTAACACATACTGATTGACATAATAAATGTCAATATGATAACAAAGATTTCTTCCATGCAACCCAAATAGTGATGTATAAACAAAATCACTGGATTGAGGGTAACAAATTAGTGGAGTTTCTAGTTTTCTCAGATTACCAGTTATATGAATATAGCAAATTGATGAAGGAGGAATCAGGTGCGGAAGCTCATGATGATGGTGGTGATGATGAGGATGATGAGGATGAGGGGTAGATTTTTATATGATGTGGACGTACTGATTTCTTTGTTTTCCCTATTGCAGTATTGTTGTATATTATTTTACTTTTTCTGATGTATTGAACATAGTATTTAATTTTGTTGTGGCGTGGTTGTATTTGAGGATTAGCTTATTATTTCTCTTAACTCATGTTAACTTATTTTTTGTAATATTGTAATTCATTTTGGTGTACTTTCATTTTAAACCTATTTAGCTACAATCGCCAATTGCCTTCATTTCAGGTTGTTAGGCTTTAAAAAAAATAATGAGGTATGTAGGGTTAATTTGAAATTTTTGCACTTTTGAGTAAGGAAAACATAGTTTTTTTTTTTTTTTGAATTCCATGTCAATAAGTCTAGACTAGTGTTTAGTAAACTTACAATTTAACTAGTAGATAAATGATTTCACTATTTACTTTTACAAAGAGATACTTATTAGTTAACCAAGGTATCTAAGATATACACTTCCTAAGAATTAAGCCTCTACTAAAAATATAAATTTCAAGTATTACACATTTCCTTTGAAAGGTTTAAAATAAAAAGTGAGAGAGTGTGACAGGTTTTACTCTGGAGGGTTAATAATGGAATTCAAAACTATTTAAGGTCTATCTTGATATAGTAATCATCATTAAAGTAAAGCTAAGGATTGAAATAAACTTCCTAAAGCAAGAAAAAAAGAGACTAAAAAAATTATTAAGGGGAGAAGCTTTAGGAGAGGCTAAAAAAAAAATTTATTTCACTAGATTCTTTTTTAAAGTATAAACATTCTTACATTCCTAAGCTTATTTGTATTCAAAGAGAATGTGTATGTTTTTTTTTAAATGGAGTGCTTAAGTTCTATTGTTATAACATCTGAAATACTCAAGTTAGCAAGCATTTACTCCTTTGTAAATTGAATAGAAAATCAGGTTTTCCTAGTTAGATGAAAGGTTTACTTATACCTTAAGGATAGACTAGTTTTCTAGAATTAATCTAAATTTACTTTATGTATTTCTGACCGCGACTTTATATATGCTTAAAAATATAAGATAAATATGGACGTAATAAATATTCAATAATTGGCGCTTATCAAGGCAAGTATACGTATCGCTCAAGTAATATAGGGCTCTAATGGTGTCCTAGATATCGGTCCCACAGGGAGTAGGATTAAATCTACGAACTAAAATTTTAGAAAAAGCAATACTTTAATCACAATAACAAAGTTCAATTTGCTTATTTGTCCCTAAAAGGCAATTGCAATAAATATGTAATTTTAATAACTATTAAATAACGAATGATACTAATGAATGTTTAAATGTGATATTCAATATATAAGAAAGCATCCTTCTCCTTATCAAGAAATTATAGTGAATGGATAATGAGGTTTTTAATGTGATATTCAATATATAAGAAAACATCCTTCTCCTTGTCAAGAAATTATAGTGAATGGACTGTGATATTCAATATATAAGAAATCATCCTTCTCCTTGTCAAGAAATTATAGTGAATGGATAAGTGAATTAGTTCAAATTATATTGTGCCAAATACGAGCATACCTATTCTTTACCTTTTGGTCCAAGCATAAATAAAACTGATTAATCCTATGCTTGTTTACTGAATCTATGGCTAGGCTGGGAGGACACCGGCTCTCACTTTGGAGCTCCCACGTTCCCCTCGTCTGAGGGCTAATGACCGACTTTTTGTAAATCGACAAATACAAGAAATTGATGGCGCTACTATAAGATTTAATTTCTAGCATTAGCGTCCAAAGACTTGATCGTAACATTATAGATTTGTCTAATTTGATTAAGATGTACAAATATAATATTCAATATCGTTAAAGTCGAATTTGTCAATGCAATTATACGTATCACTCAAGTAATATAGGGCTCTAATGGAGTCCTAGATATCGATCCCTCGGGGAGTAGTTTAGAATTATGGATTAAGACCTTAGAAAAGCAAGACTTTAATCACAACAATGACATTCAATTTGTCTATCTGTCACTAATAGGCAATTGAAATAAATAGATAATTTTAATAACTAATAAATAACTGATGACATAAAGTAGGGTTTAATTGTGATATTCAATATATAAGAAAGCATCCTTCTCCTTATTAAGAAATTATAGTGAATGGATAAGATGAATTAGTTCAATTTATATTATGTCAAATCGGAGCATACCTATTCTTTACCCTTTGGTTTAGACTTAAAGAACATTGACTAATCCTATGCTTGTTTACTGAATCTGCGGCTAGACTGGGAGGATACCGGCTCTCACTTTGGAGCTCCCACATTCCCCTCACCTGAGGGCTAACATCTACCCTTCAGCACCCAAATAATAGGACCAAATTGGGGATTTTAGTCGGTCACTCTAAAATCTTCAATTCTACGCCCGGTAATAATATTTTCCTATTTATTTGCACCCAACATCCAAGGGCTTTGTCCTCCCTGAATCTTGGATGTAATCTTCACTTTAGTTGTAAAACTCAACCAAATTAATTGGTCAAATTGAAAGCAAATTAAGATCAAAGTGAAAAGATCATCACAATTTCTTAAACATTATTGGCCAGATTGAAGGTAAATTAAGATCAAAGTGAAAAGATCATCACAACTTCTTTAACATTTATGACCAGATTGAAAATAAATTAAGATCAAAGTGAAAAGATCATCACAATTTCTTAAACATTTTTTTGACCTCCATGAATCTTAGATGTAATCTTCACTTTAGTTGTAAAACTCAACATATTTTAACAAATCAATTGGCTTTGACCTCCCTAAATCTTGGATATAATCTTCACTTTAGTTGTAAAACTCAACATATTTTAAACAAATCAATTCAAAATTAAAAGTAAATTAAGATCAAAGTGAAAATATCATCACAATTTCTTAAACATTTTCATGGCTTCATTAAGATCGAAGTGAAAAGATCATCACAATTTCTTAAATATTTTCATGGCTTCACCAATTTAAATCATCATTTCACAAATCTCGAGACAAGGAGAAAGACAGAGAAATCTACTCAGTACTAATGGGGAAAATACAACAAAACTTGGAATTCATATATAAAATCAAAGGCATACAAACTACAACAAGTAAATAAGTTATCTCTAAGTTCTCCCCAAGACACTCCTTGAAGTTCCTCTGAATCTCTTCCTTTCTTTACAACACACAGAATTCCTCTTCGAAGTAGCAAGGAGGAAGAAATCTCTCACTTTCCCTCCACTCTTACAATTTCTTGAAGAAATCCTCACAATTGTTACACACTAATGGACCCTCTCTAACCTCGAGAGCCTCCAGACTCTCACCTCCTCTAGGTTCTCCAGGCTTCAGGACCTCCAAAACTTCTTAATTTTTGGCCAAAATGTTCTTTTAAAGTTGTGGATGAGCTTTCACAAGAGTTACCTAAGCATCCCTTCAAAATTTGGCCTTATCCAAAGCTTGAGTAGGCATAACCGTCAATATCGCCATCGGCGGCCTCGAGGGCACTGTCGGCAGGCTTCTGAAGAATTTTTTCCTGTAGTCTCGGGAAAAACTTGCCGTCAGTGGGGTCGAGGGCGCCGTCGGCGGCCTAGTTCAAATCTTCACATTTTGGTCCTTTTCGCTCCAAATTTGCTCTTTTTTGTATATTTTTGCTCCAAGGACCCCAATTCATCATTCCTTCAATAAAACATCAAAATACATTTCTTTAAAGTGCAATATCATTAAAAATAGTATAAAATAGGTATGAAAATCTCAACATATTTTCCTTTGGTCAAAATCCCCCAAACTTAACTATTACTTGTCCTCAAGTAATTTTTGTACTATATAAAAATTATGATCTACTGCAATAAAGTTTTAATTCAGAAAAACTATAAGTTTGATCTAAATAAATATCATAGTGATACTTTCAGAAAAAATTCAAGTAATTGAATTAACTCTATAGCCACCAGATTATCTAGTCATCAAGTTTTAAGAGTTCTAGTCTTCTATTTATTTCAGAATGACTGTATGTTGTAATATCAAGTCACTTAGAATATTCAAATACTCTTCTATTCATTTCAAGAATGACTATATGTTGCAATATTAAGTCACTTAGAATATTCAAATGATAAGAATTCGTGATAACTATACTAGTAAAATATCAATTCAATATCACTTAGAATATCCAAAAGATAGGAACATCATGAGAACTCTACTAGTAAAAGACCTATTCCTTCACTTAGAATATCCAAAAGATAGGAACTTCATGAGAACTCAACTAAATAAAAAACTAATTCCATAAATATAAGTTCAGGAATGTATTTAAGTTTTCCGTTTTGGTAGGTCCAGTGAAGCCAATTTTTGATTAGGCATATCCTTAAACTTCTCCTCACTTCCATAATAATTTTTTTTTCTTTCTTTTCTCTTTTTCATTTGGATTTTGTTTCAATCCTATATATTTTTCTTTTCATTTTAGGGATTGTTTTCAATGCTTTCTTTTTCCTTTTTCAAGTGAGGATTGCTATATCTGGATAGTCTTTAATGATTTTGAACTTTACTTTTCTTTTCCTAAATTTGCAACTCAAAGTATTTCTTCACCTTATAAATATTTCATAATTTTTACATATTTGAGTCCCAATCTTTTCTTCGCAAATGAATTTCCAAATTCTTAGTACTTCAAAATATAGTTTCCTTTACTTTAAATAGTTAACAATAATCTTATTCTCTTATACTGAATATCTTAAGTTACAAAATTAATTCTCATTACTAAAATATTTTTTAAATATACCATAATATTTAAATAGTTACAAAAATATAGTTACCTGAATTAAATTCACTACATAAAATCATATAAATAATTTTTGAAAATATTGAAATAAAGGACATCTAATAGTTAATCTTTTTCTTCCCTCCCGTAAACTTAAATTTTTAAATATGAAATAATATAGTTGGAAATAAAAAACTATAAATATAAATCATACCTCAGTATTTTAGGCATTTTTATTATTCTGAAAATTTTGCAGGCCTTCTCAAATTTTTACTTCACCTGATCTGTAATATTAGGAGCTTTCTACACATATACAGGCCTTCTCAAATTTTTACTTCACCTGGTCTGTAATATTAGGAGCTTTCTACACATATAAATGATTAGAAGAATTTCTGGGTAATGAAATTTTAAATAAGGATAAAACTAAAACAAACACAACATTTTCTAACACAGTCAAAATAAACAATTAAAGCTGTAAAAATGAAAAAACTACCACACTAACTTTATAAAAATTTAAAATTATCCATGTACACAAAATGAAAGTCTAAATACATAAACATCCATTTCTCTTACAAAAAGATTACATAAAATAAAAATACAAACATAAGTACATCAATTTCATTCTATATCAAAATCCCAAGCTAAATCTTCATCTCCTTGATCAGCAGGTGGATTGGGTTGATACTGAGTATATCAGGAGCATTCAGGAAACGTAATATGAGGCTCTCCTCTGTAGTGTCGGGCCTGAGCTTCATAATAGGCTGCCTCAAAATTTGAATGCCTCTAGAGGTACTCACTATCATAATTGTGTCGACGTTCTAAACGTCCAATCCTTTCACTTATCAATTTTATGCTCTTCCGCTACAATGTCAACTCATGCATCAAATCAGAGAGGGTAGGGGAACTAGAAGGTGGAAGGTCATAACTTGTCGAGGGGACATCTCTACTAATAGAAGGTTCTTGACTTCTACTCCCAGTTCTTCATTTCTCATGGGATTCATAAGTTTTCAAATTAGCTTTACTAATGGGTTTTATAGGATAAACCCATTCTTCATCTCTAAATTCTACTCCAGAAAGTTTGAAAATTTTATAAATAAGTCCAAGATGTCCTAGACCTCCACTAGTCTCACTCCTTGCCGTAGTTAATATATTCTTAAAAATTATTCTCCCCACATTTATAGTTCTATTATTCTGAATACATAAATTTAGAATAGCTCTATCACTAGTTACCTCACTATGGTGATAGGTCGGTAACGGAGTAGAGGAAATGAAATAGTGTCATGCCTTAGAGGTGGCATTCAACATGGAAGCAGAAAAAATTATCGTTCTCGTTGCTTAATCTTTCTGTTCATTTCCCATCAGTGAGAAAGTTGATCACATCATTAAGGGGGCCTTCCATTGTACTAAAAAATTCATAGTGGCAGCTATAAGAGTCTGGGACTTCATAAAAAGTGTTGATGCGGGCAGCAGTAAACTCAACAGGGAATCCATGCACTTGAACGATTCCGTCATCAGAATAAATCACATTGGCCTAGAACTCCTTCACAACATTTGCATCAGCTTTATTGGTGGTGTAACATAAGTTTTCCCATCTCTACTCGATAATAACTAGTTTGATTTCTCCTCCTGGACTTTCAAAAACTCGATCTTGTATGCACTTTTTTCCTTTAAATATAGAAGTAAATTTTGTCTAAGCCATCGCATTGACGAAGCGAGACTCATCGAACTCAACCCGTATATTTTGTAGTGGAGTCATTTCAATCTAATAAAATTATAGAAACATTCCAAAAATTACTTCAAATATGTAAATCATGGCTTCCAATAGTAATTCTAAGAGTTCAACAATAAAATCCATGAATCTCTTCCCAAATTTTCTTTACATTCCCAAATTTTTTGGATCTCCTCACTGTGGCAGAAATTCATGGTGGAAATCAAATATTTTTAGCTTGGAGTGAAGCTCTTACCTAGAGATGATCAAATCCGGTGTGAAAAATCCTTGAAATTGCCTCTTAATTCAAGATCTCTTAAGCCCTAGGTTGAAAATGGCATTTTTAGGAGGAAGGGGATGATGAATAGTGGCAGTTGACTGGTCAAAATAGCGGTTAAAGGTGTTCTTCGTGAGCTCGCCATCAGCGGGTCGATGGCACCGTCGGCGCACTTAATTGGAAGTTAAATCCTAAGTCTCGGGAAAATCTTGCCGTCGGCAGCGTCGAGGGCGCCGTCGACGAGCTCTATTTATTTTGTCCAAATTCTGGATTTTCACAATTTCAATCAATTCCAAGCCTAAACGACATCCGTTTAATCATTATAGACATAATTTTAAATAAATAAATGATGTACTTAGCACATATAAACTTTCACAACACAAAACATCACATTATATATAAATTCCAACGCGTACAATATACATTACATAACACACCTAAGTTTGGTATTTTCTCAACCTCAATATATTAATTCAGCGTTGCAATCCAAGCCACAACACTCAAAGCGCTGAAAACAAAAACATCCTATGCTTAGTCTCAACTATACAGAGATCTATAAGCATAATTCTAAAGCAAATACAAATACGAGGTTCAAATCAAAATACATAGATAGACATATAGCTAGTAATATAAATCTACTAATCCTCATACTCGGTACTCGATTCTCCTTTGAGAACACCCAATGATTGCACATGAACGAAGAGGTTGTAGAAGGGTTGGAAGGGAAATTCTTCAGTAGAATCCTCCTCAATTAATTTCATCCTCCTCATCAGTCGTATCAAACTATCTTCTAAATGTCCAGAATGTTCAAAATGTTCCTTCATCCTCCAGTCCAGATGATCAAAGAAATCAGAGATATTTTTAATCACATTCATGACATTTTGTACTTCCTTTTCCAATTTCTTGATTCAGCGTAGGATCACCAAAGACTTATCAAGGACTAAGGGTTGAACTGGCAGTGAATCCTGAGATGATTGATCAACCATCATGGCCATGTCATTTTCATCTTTAAATGATGGGAATCTTTCAGTTGGGTCCAAAGGCTTCCAAGGTAGCAGTACCTTTTCCCAATTTACATAGGACACTTGGAACTGACTGCAAAGTAAGAAAATTGTGGAGGGGTGTCCAAGCCCATAAGTGGATATGTGAACGATCAGACCCAAAATCGACTTCACAATTATAGATCCAATGTCGATCGGCAGTCCCCATTGGATGCAGTAATTCAAAATGGCACTTTCTTTAGAAACTTTAACGATCTTCATTGTTGGTAACAGTTTTGCAGAAATGAAAAAGTGTTAATGTTTTGAAACGGGATTCAGAAGTGTTACAGAAAAACTAACATACCCGTTCTCTCTCATTTCCCAATTGTCAATTTCATCCGTTAAATACTGGTAAATTTCATTCATCTGGTTTTTTGTTGGGACAAAATTGGAATAGTGGTAGACAGGAACATTCTCTATCATATATAATTCGTTGATCCGTGCAGGAGTGAAAGTGATCCATCTTCATTGCACATAAACAACTCCTTGGTTGAATCCATGTAAATTTGCATAAAACTCATTTACCACTGGAACCACCACGGCGGTAGTAGTGTAGCACAACACTTCCCATCTTCGTCGCACTATTGTTTCTTCAATATCCATCCTGGGATTATTTAATTCGTGATTCATGAATCCTCGTTCTTTGATTAATCTTTTCTTCATCAGTAACTTGTTGAAGATTCGTTGCGCTTCTGCACTAATAAACTTTTGTCAATTGAAAACTCGCATTCTGCGATTATCAAGGGAATTGGATGTCGTAGGAATGAAATTGGTAGAGTTTCACTTCATTTTTGGAGGGAAAATATGAATTAGAATTTGAATTTTTGAGTTTAAAAAGACTATTCCCGCCCAAAAACCGTCAAAAACTGCCACTCAAACATAAGAAACCGTCCTCTCACCGATCTCGCCATCGGCGGCCTCGAGGGCGTCGTCGAAGCGCTTCTATATTAATTTTGTCTAGACTCTTGGGAAAAACCCGCCATCGGCGGTATCGAGGGCGTCGTTGGCGCCCAAGGCAAAATTTTCACAGTTTCGCTCTGGTCCGAATGCGTTCCAACTTTTTTTCATGGGTCCAATTTTTAAGATGTTTCAAGGATAAATAAGAGTAGTATAGCTTAATACTACCATAAAATAGTCATAATCTCAAATAAAAACTACTATAATTGTGAAAAAAATAAAGATAAATATGGGTTGCCTCCCATAAAGCGCTTGGTTTAACGTCGTCAGCCTGACCTATTCAGGTGTGATAAATATGGGTTTCCTCCCATAAAGTGCTTGGTTTAACGTCGTCAGCCCGACCTATTCAGGTGTTAAATTGACCGATCATTAAAATCGCTTTAATATTTAGTCTTTTACCCTCATAATATGGTTTTAATCTATGTCCATTTACTTTAAATCTATTTTCTATTTTCTGATCTTCAATTTCAACATTTCTGTAATTATAAACTTGAGTCACAGTAAATGACCCTAACCAACGAGACTTCAATTTTCCAGGGAATAACTTCAGCCTAGTATTGTAAAACAAAACTTCTTGTCCTAGTTCAAAGTTCTTTTGGTTAAACTTCCGATCATGCCATAACTTTGATTTTTTTTATAAATTTTGTCGTTATCATAAGATTCGTTTCTTATTTCTTCCAATTCATTTAATTGTAACAATCTCTTCTTACCAGTATCTTTCAAATTATAATTGAATCTTTAATCGCCCAATATGCTTTATGCTCCAATTCTACTGGTAAGTGACAAGTCTTTCAAAAAATCAGTCTTAATTCATTCAATTGTAACAATCTCTTCTCACCAGCATCTTTCAAATTATAATTGAATTCTTTAATCATCCAATATGCTTTACGCTCCAATTCTACTGGTAAGTGACAAGTTTTTCCAAAAATCAGTCTGTAAGGATTCATTCCAATAGAAGTTTTATAAGCAGTCCTGTAAGCCCATAATGTAGTATCCAATCTAGTGGACCAATCTATTCTACTAGGGTTTATAGTTTTTTCAAGTATTTGTTTAATCTCTCTATTAGAAACTTCAACTAACCCACTGGTTTGAGGATAGGTTTACAGTCTTTTCAAGTATTTGTTTAATCTCTCTATTAAAAATTTCAGCTAATCCACTGGTAGTTTACAGTCTTTTCAAGTATTTGTTTAATCTCTCTATTAGAAACTTCGGCTAACCCACTGGTTGTAGATCAGTAGAGATTTGATGAATAATATTTAACTTATATGCCAATCTCTGAATATATTTATTCCTAAAATGGGATCCTCCGTCAGTGATAATCATTCTAGACATTCCGTATCTAGTGAAAATATTTTTCATTAAAAATCTTGAAACACTTTTAGCGTCACAACATTAAGAATCTCTGAATATATTTATTCCTAAAATGGGATCCTCCATCAGTAATAATCATCCTAGGCATTCGTATCTAGTGAAAATATTTTTCATTAAAATTCTTGAAACACTTTTAGCGTCACAACGAGGTAATGCTTGTGCTTCAATCTACTTAGAAACATAGTCTACAGTAATTAATATATATATATAAGTTCCCAAATGAAGGAATAAACGGTCCCATAAAATTTAATCCCCAAACGTCAAAGATCTCAACTTCCAATATAAAATTTAGAAGCATTTCAATTCTTCTAGATATATTGCCTACTTGTTAGCATCGATCGCAAGTTTTTATATATCTATAAACATCTCTAAATATAATAGGCCAATAAAATCCAGCTTGTTAAATTATAAGCAGTTTTATCAATCCCAAAATGTCCTCCAAATTCAGAATCATGACATTTCTGAATGATCAGCTCAGTTTCTTCATAAGGTACACATCTCCTCATAATAAGATCCTTACATTGTTTATATAAATAAGGCTCATCCTAAAAATATGCTTTCACATCATGAATAAACTTTCTTTGTTGTTGTGATGTCAGCATATGTGGCAAAATATCACTTACAATAAAATTAACAGTATGAGCATACCATGGTATTTTCCCCTCATTAATATTATAAAGTTGTTCATCAGGGAAATTGCCTGTAATTTCATTATCGGTGTTAGATAATTCATGGTTTTCGAATCTCAAAAAATGATCAGCAATTTGATTCTATCAATAACCACAAGAACGAATTCTTGTATCAATTGTATCCATCTAATCAACCTTGGTTTAGCATCCTTCTTTTGCATCAGATATTTAATAGCAGAGTGATCAGTATGCACAACACATTTAGCTCCAATTAAATAAGATCTAAATTTATCCAAATCATAAACAATATCTAGTAACTCTTTTTCAGTAACAGTACAGTTAATTTGTGCATCATTAAGAGTTTTACTAGCGTAGTATATAACTTTAAAAATCTTTTCATACCTTTGTCCAAGAACAGCTCCAATAGCATAATCACGAGCATCACACATAAGTTCAAATGGTTTCTCCTAGTTAGGTGAAACTATAATAGGGGTTGTGATTAATTTTTTCTTTAATAACTCAAAGGCATTTAAACAGCTTTCAATAAATTCAAATTTTTTGTCCTTTTCTAAAAGTTGGCATAGAGGTTTATTAACTTTTGAGAAATCTTTAATAAAACGCCTGTAAAAACCAACATGTCCAAGAAAACTCCTAACTTCTCTTACATTAGTAGGAGGTGTTAGTTTAGATATAACTTGAATTTTTGCAGTGTCTGCTTCCATACCATCTTCCAAAATTTCATGCCCTAGCACAATTCCTCCTGCAACCATAAATTGACATTTCTCCCAATTCAGAACTAAATTAGTTCTTTTGCATAACTCCAAAATTTTTTCAAGGTCATTTAAGCATGCGTCAAATGATGTTCCAAATATAGAGAAATCATCCATAAATACTTCCAATTCATCATCAATTAACTTACTAAATATGGACATCATACATCTCTGGAATGTTGCAGGTGCATTACATAATCTAAAAGGCATTCTTTGAAAAGCAAAAGTTCCAAAAGGACTAGTAAATGTTGTCTTTCCTTGATCCTCAGGAGCAATAGGAATTTGATGGTAACCGGTATATCCATCTAAAAAGAAAAAATATTTGTGCCCAAAAAGTCTATCTACTATTTGATCTAAAAAGGGTAAAGAGAAGTGATCTTTCCTAGTGGCAGTGTTTAATTTTCTATAATCAATACAAATACGCCACCCAGTAACTTGTCTAATAGGTATTAATTCATTATTTATCTTTCGCAATGTTAAAAGTCACTTCTTGATCATTAACTCTCATAGTTAATTCTCCTTTTTGAACATATGATTTCACAATGTTAAAAGTCACTTCTTGATCATTTACTCTCATAGTTAATTCTCCTTTTTGAACATCTCAATAGCTTTTCCAGTAGCTAAAAATGGTCTCCCTAAAATGATAGGTATTTCTTTATCTTCCTCTATATCTAAAATAATGAAATCCACAGGAAAGATAAATTTTTCCACTTTTACTAACACATCTTCTATAACTCCCTATCTAAGAACAATGAAATCCACAAGAAAGATAAATTTGTCCACTTTTACTAACACATCTTCTATAACGCCCTTAGGATATGTAACTACATAAAAAGATAAATTTGTCAACTTTTACTAACACATCTTCTATAACTCCCTTAGGATATGTAACGAAAGATAAATTTATCAACTTTTACTAACGCATCTCTTATAACTCCCTTAGGATATGTAATTGATCGATCTGCTAAGTCCACTTTTACTAAAACATCTTCTATAACTCCCTTAGGATATGTAACTAAACGATCTGCTAACTGTAGAGTTACAAAAGTAGGTGAGACTTCTCCTAATCCTAATCTTTTAAAAATTGATAGAGGCATAAGATTAATGTTGGCTCCCAAATCACATAAAGCTCTTCCATAAAATTTTTCACCGATAGCACATGGTATAGTGAAACTGCCAGGATCTTTTAATTTTTCAGGAAGCTTTTTTTGAATAATTGCACTACACTCTTTGCTAAGGGATCTTTTAATTTTTCTGGAAGCTTTTTCTGAATAATTGCACTACACTCTTCGCTAAGTGCAGCACACGGTATAGTGAAACTACCTAGATCTTTTAATTTTTCAGGAAACTTTTTCTGAATAATTGCACTACACTCTTCGCTAAGTGCAAGTTTCGTTATTTGTGAACTTCCTTTTCTTATTGAGAATATCTTTCATAAATTTCACATAATTGAACCTCTACTCTAAAGCTTCTACAAAGGGAATGTTTACCGTTGACTTCTTAAGAATTTCTAAGAATTTAGAAAATTGTTTATTCTGTTTATGTTGGTTCAGTCTTTGAGGAAATGGTGGTGGAGTTTTCTCCACAGTAATTTTCATTGGTGTAAATGGATACTCAAAATCTTGGTACTCATGATCCTTTTCTTTTTCGGTATCCACTTTCTCTTTTTTAGTTTTTATTTCTTTTTGCACTCTTGTCTCCAATTCTTTTCCACTTTGTAATTGAATCTCCTTGATTTTTTCTTTTCCTTGATCTTTAGGATTTGGTTCCACAGTATTTGGAAAAGTTCCTAATGTTCGGTTACTAATCGCAGTAGTGATATGCCCTAATTGGTCTTCAATATTCTTAATAGCAGTTCCTTAATGTTGTAATTAATTTCCTTAAATCTGTAATTAATTTCCTTGATTCTGTAATTGTTGACCCATATTTAATATTAGCTCTTCCATAGACAACTTCTTCTCCTTAATTTGAGTATTACTGTTAAATCCTGGAGGATAAGAAGGTCTATAGTACATTTCCTTAGTTAGATGAATTTCCTAATGGGTTCACTGAGTTGTTTTCCCATTGTTGATTTGTAGAAGAATCGTTATTCCAATTAAAATTTAGATGATTCTTCCAACCTGGGTTATAATAGTTTGACTATGGGTTGTTGGGTCTATTAATAGCATTTAAGGTCTCGTATGAAGGTTGAACATCCACAAATTGCCCAGATGATATTTCTTCCATCATAGGAGGTGTTGAAGAATAATTCATCCCATAATGATCTAATTTCTTTGATATTGCAGCAATCTGTGAAGCTAACATAGATATTGCGTCAGAATCATGGATACTAGCTACTCCTTTAGGATTTACTCGCTCAGAGGGTCATTGAAAATTGTTGGTAGTCATCTCTTATATTAATGAAATAGTCTCATCAAAAGGTTTTGACATTAAAGAACCACCAGCCGCAGCATCTATAATTGATCTAAGAGATCCCACNCGCAAGTGGGTATTTTTATTTTATTTTTATGAGTTTTCTATGAAACGTTATGAATTTTTGAAGTTTAGGGGTATTTTCTGAATTTTTTAAATCCCATAATTTTCTACTTAAACCCACGCACTGACTGGATCGTGGGCAGTTCCAAAAATGCCATGTGTCGCACTCTGGTTTGTCACCGCCCTCCGCGTCAGTGCTGACTCAGCGCGCTGTGTATATACAGGATTTCTGTCCGACGCGATCAGGACCGTTCGATCGATACACGCGCGAATGGACAGCATCCGTTCATCGTCCCCATCTGGTTCATCCCGAGAGCCATCCACCTTTAAACGTCAATATCTCACTCGATTTTCAACGGATTTACATGAAATTTTTTTTAAATCGTAGATCTGACCTAGCTCTACACATTTATACGGTTAATCAA
>JXCR01042004.1:114196-129552 GCA_002079205.1 Phalaenopsis hybrid cultivar
ATATCCGAAGATTTTTCTTAAGAGAGCATTTTAAGTCTCATTAATTAGGAGAAACTCGAACACCAATTTTTNTCAGCCTAAGCAGATTTCAAAATTTTGGTTATGTGATCAAAATTTTTTTCATTGTCCAAAGATATTTCTGAGTCAATTAATAACCGACCAAAAGACTCAAAAACCGTTGAACTTTTTCTTAAATATAATATTCGAAGATTTTTCTTAAGAGAGCATTTTAAGTCTCATTAATTAGGAAACTCGAACACCAATTTTTGATTATACGTTCACCTCAAGCTTCTTCTCACGGAGACTTTTTTATTTTGATTTGATCTTTGGATCAGACTTTTCATACCATTTTTTTTCGTGTTTTGTCGAGAATTACTATATGTGGTAGAGCATGATTTAAAGATTTTGAATGTCTGCATTTNAACTAATATCATCATCATTTCTTTAATTCTTTCTTCTGAGCCTAAGCAAATTTCAAAATTTTGGTCATGTGATCAAAATATTTTTCATTGTCCAATATTTCTGAGCTAATTAATGACCGACCAAAAGACTCAAAATCGTTGAACTTTTTCTTGAATATAATATCCCAAGATTTTTCTTGAGAGAGCATTTTAATTCTCATTAATTAGGGGAAACTCGAACACCAATTTTTGATTATGCGTTCACCTCAAGCTTCTTCTCAGGGAGACTTTTTTATTTTGATTTGATCTTTGGATCAAACTTTTCATACCATTTTTTTTCGTGTTTTGTCGAGAATTACTATATCTGGTAGAGCATGATTTAAAGATTTTGAATGTCTGCATTTAGACACCAATTTTTGATTATGCTCACCTCAAGCTTCTTCTCGGGGTAATTTATTATTATTTTTTTTTCGTTGCTCCGTTTGTTTTCTGAGAATTACTATATCTGGTGGATCGTATGTTAAGGATTTTGAATGTCCAAATTCCCCTAACTAAGAATCCTCAAATATTTCTTAAGTTGAATTCTGGGATATTATAACTCATTCGTGATTCAGGACCAAGTCACGTGGCAGGAGATTAAAAGGCTCGTGATATCCCACGTTAATTACTCGTATTTCCACCACATTATTTTATTTTGAAATTTTCTTAGGACCCAGTCTAAATTCTTTAAAGTGAATGACTCAGTTATTAGGGCATTAATTTCATTCTCCCCTGATGTCACAGTCTTATCAAAACATCCAAATATTTCTTTTTAGGTGATCAATATTTTAAATATTGTACAATTTTGAACAAAAGAAGTCTTCTTTTTATTAATTGGGGTGGGAGGGATGGGATAGACTAATATCGATCATGTTAAGTTCCCTTTTCAACAACAAAAGTAGTACAATAGTGGCCAAAGGACATTTCATTCATGGGCAGCTGCATAGGAATAGGTTGGAACAAACAAATTGACCGAAATCATATTAATAGAACCTCTTTCAAGTTCCTTTCAAATATTCTTCTGAGATCGTTACGTCCCCATTCTTGAACTTCTCCTCAAGAAAGTCTTTGAAATTGCAGTACTCTTCTATGGTGTGTCCAATGAACCTGTGGTATGGGCAATATCTCGGGTGCCCTTTCTTGTTAACCTCGTCAGGCTTTCTTGGCGTGGGCAACCTGAACTCGGGATTCTTAATCAAACTGCAAAAAATCTTTTTTGCTGCTTCATCTTTAAAAGAGTATACCCCATTTGATCGAGCATTCATGATTGAAATTTATTTTTCGTATGTCTGGTAAGGTCTCTGCTGAGATGATTGTTGAATATTCCGACGAGAATGTCGGGAAGTTTGTTGATGATGTTCAGCCTGAATCTGCAACGATCGCTTTCCCCTGCTAACCACAGCAACTGTTCCAGAATGCTTCTCAAATNATTAATGGCTGATCAAACCAAATTTGGTGGTTGATCAGAACTTGTTGGATGATTGAACCTAATTGATCATTCAATTGAACCGGGGTCGTCTATCAAACTTAAGTGTTGCTTGATTGAATCTTGGTGGTAGCTCAAACATATTTGATCAGTCGATCTAATCGATGGCATCTGATTGAACCGAAGTGGGGGGGTTGTTCTAAACTTTATGGCTGATCGGACCTAATTGATCGGCCAATTAAGCTGGGGCGACCGATCAAACCAAAATGAGTAGTTGATCAAACCTTGATGGCTTATTAAACCTAATTGATCAAATAATCTAGTTGGGGCGGCCATTTGAGCCAGAGTGGGTGGTTGATTGGATCTTTTTGGCTGATAAAACCAAATTTTTTTTTCAATCGGGTCGGTGTGACTGACCAAACTGAGTGGTTACTTATACAAAGTGTCATGCAATGCATCTAATCAAATGAAATCAAATGCTTTCAATAGAAAATTAGATTCATCCTAGTGTTCTTAAATAGGATCTAGGGTTTGATGAAGTCGTAATTGATGTTTGTTACTGACCGATGACTTTATATATGCTCAAAAGTATAAGTTAAATATGGACGTAATAAATATTCAATAATTGTAAAGTCACACTTATCAACGCAAGTATACATATCACTCAAGTAATTCAAGGCTCTAATGGAGTCCTAGATATTGATCCCACAAGGAGTAAGTTTAGAACTACGGACTAAGATTTTTAGAAAAGCAATACTTTAATCACAACAACCCAGTTCAATTTGCTTATCTGTCACTAATAGGCAATTGAAATAAATATGTAATTTTAATAACTATTAAATAACTCACATTATACTGATAAGGTTTTTAATGTGATATTCAATATATAAGAAAGCATCCTTCTCCTTGTCGCTTATGAGTCACTAATAGGCAATTGAAATAAATATGTAATTTTAATAACTCTTAAATAACTAATTATACCTATCACTAATAAGCAATTGAAATAAATATGTAATTTTAATAACTCTTAAATAACTAATTATACTACATTAATAGACAATTGAAATAAATATGTAATTTTAATAACTCTTAAATAACTAATTATACTAATAAATTAGTTAAATGTGATATTCAATATATAAGAAAGCATCCTTCTCCTTGTCAAGAAATTATAGTGAATTCCAATGTGATATTCAATATATAAGAAAGCATCATTCTCCTTGTCAAGAAATTATAGTGAATGGACAATTAAAATAAATATGTAATTTTAATAACTATTAAATAACTAATGATACTAATGAGGGTTTAAATGTGTTATTCAATAATACACTGAAAACATCATTCTCTTTGTCAAGAAATTATAGTGAATTGATAAAGTGAATCAGTTCAATTTCACTTGTCAAGAAATTATAGTGAATGGATAAAGTCAATTAGTTCAAATTTTATTGTACCAAATAGGAGCATACCTATTATTTATCCTTTGGTCTAGACATAAAGAACATCGACAAATCCTATGCTTATTCACTGAATTTGCAGCTAGGCTGGGAGGATACCAGCTCTCACTTCAGAGCTCCCACGTTCCCCTCACCTGAGGGCTAACATCAGAGGATACCGGCTCTCACTTTGGAGCTCCCACGTTCCCCTCACCTGAGGGCTAACATCTACACACTGGCTCTCACTTTGGAGCTCCCACGTTCCCCTCACCTGAGGGCTAACATCTACACTTCAGCACTGCTCTCACTTCGGAGCTCCCATGTTCCCCTCACCTGAGGGCTAACATCTACACATCAGCACCGACTCTCACTTCGGAGCTCCCACGTTCCCGCCTAAGGGCTAACATCTACACATCAGCACCCCGGATCTCACTTCGGAGCTCCCATGTTCCCCTCGCCTGAGGGCTAACATCTACACTTCAGCACCCAGGATAGGACCGAATTAGGGATTTTAGTATGTCACTCTAAAATCTCCAATTGCCTAAGGGGAGGCTAGGCTGGGAGGATACCGGCTCTCACTTCGGAGCTCCCACGTTCCCCTCACCTGAGGGCTCGTAGCTAGGCTGGGAGGATACCGGCTCTCACTTCGGAGCTCCCACGTTCCCCTTGCCTGAGGGCTGACTAGGCTGGGAGGATACCGGCTCTCACTTCGGAGCTCCCATGTTCCCCTCGCCTGAGGGCTATTAGGCTGGGAGGATACCGGCTCTCACTTCGGAGCTCCCACGTTCCCCTCGCCTGAGGGCTAAAAGCTGGGAGGATACCGGCTCTCACTTCGGAGCTCCCACGTTCCCCTCACCTGAGGGCTAACATGTCTGGGAGGATACCGGCTCTCACTTCGGAGCTCCCACGTTCCCCTCACCTGAGGGCTAACATCAGAGGATACCGGCTCTCACTTTGGAGCTCCCACGTTCCCCTCACCTGAGGGCTAACATCTACACACTGGCTCTCACTTTGGAGCTCCCACGTTCCCCTCACCTGAGGGCTAACATCTACACTTCAGCACTGCTCTCACTTCGGAGCTCCCATGTTCCCCTCACCTGAGGGCTAACATCTACACATCAGCACCGACTCTCACTTCGGAGCTCCCACGTTCCCGCCTAAGGGCTAACATCTACACATCAGCACCCCGGATCTCACTTCGGAGCTCCCATGTTCCCCTCGCCTGAGGGCTAACATCTACACTTCAGCACCCAAATGGGACCGAATTGAGGATTTTAGTCTGTCACTCTAAAATCTCCAATTCTACGCCCGATAATGGCTCTCACTTTGGAGCTCTCACGTTCCCCTCACCTGAGGGCTAACATCTACACTTCAACACCCAAACAATAGGATTGAATTGGGGATTTTAGTCTATCACTCTAAAATCTCCAATTCTAAGCCCGATAATTTTATTTCCCTATTTCAATTGAGGATTTTAGTCTGTCACTCTAAAATCTCCAATTCTACGCCCGATAATTTTATTTCCTAGGCTGGGAGGATACCGACTCTCACTTTGGAGCTTTCACGTTCCCCTCACTTGAGGGCTAACATCTACACATCAGCACCCAAACGATAGGACCGAATTTATTTGCACCCAACTTCCAAGGGCTTTGACCTCCCTAAATCACAGCCAAACGATAGGACCGAATTGGGGATTTTAGTCTGTCACTCTAAAATCTTCAATTCTACGCCATAGTATTATTTCTCTATTTTCGATAATATTATTTCCCTATTTATTTGCACCCAACTTCCAAGGGCTTTGACCTCCCTAAATCCTTAGACTATTTATTTACACCCAACTTCCAAGGGCTTTGACCTCCCTGAATCTTGATGTAATCTTCACTTTAGTTGTAAAACTCAACATNCACTTATTCAAAGATGTGGGAATTGAAATTTACAAAGAGCTTGTGGTGTTGAATTTGCAGAAGTGTGTCATGTGGAAAGGTTGTTTTTTTGAAGAAGATTTGTAGAGCTTTGTGGGGTTTTATGCAGAATGCAAAATTTCGCGGGGATGTGAAGAGAGTTAATGCAGATAAAGATAGTTGTGCTGCGTTGACAAAGAGTAAGAAACTCTTAAAATTAGAGAATCCACTCAACAAATTTTTATCACATTTAATTTTCCAAAATTTGTCTTTAAAGTTTTAATTTTAATTGGTTGATTTTGATTTTTTTTTAAAGAAATTTGTTTTGTTGTTTATTCATTGGTGATTATTTTTATTTAAATTTTATTTATTGTTAAAGATTTGTTATTTCGTTCTTTGTTCATTGAACTTCTGAACGAACGTGTGGTTCGTAGCTTTCATTCATTGCACAAAAAGTCAAGTGACAAAAAGGCACATTCCTGAGAAAAATTTTCATTAATCTGCTTCAATAAAGAGATATCATAAATCAAACATAGGCTAATGCCTCAAAAGGTACAACATATAGTCCATGTCGAAATACATTCAGAACATCTCATGCTATGAATACATTGTTTGGTGAATATATCAGATACATATCATAGTGAACCCTCTGACCGTCTATACTAGGTATGACGAGCTCCTGATTAAGCAGACCTTCTAAGTAATGCTCTAGGATAAGATTTCCCTTTGCATGTACTTCGAGGTACAACCCTCTCATAGCTCGTACGACAGTAGCTCTTCCAATTCCGGGTCCAGCTAAAATCCATATGGCATTTTGCTGTCATCCATCCTGCGGAAAGTCACAGACACCCTACGGTGTCGTACCCCTAGAATGCAATGTTTGACAACGTCTGCACTGTTTCCTTTAAGAACAAGTACTGAACCGACTGGTAAAGGAATCTCCACAGAACCTCTGAACTCACCAGGGCTGACGACATCAATTTCTTTCCTAAATAAAATATTGCTCTCGCTCATAAATGAGACTGTGCAGAAGGGCCTCACAAAATCATGATGATCAATGTGTGGAGGAATGCAATCACCCTCTTCATAGATATTGATAATGCACCTATTGGGAATGTAGGTAGCATGTAGAATATTCTCTTGACCATTCTTTTGATCATCCACTTTATCATTGGCGGTAGTGGATCTACTTGATCGTGTCTGAGGATCCTAGGAGGATTCCCCTGCCTGTCATTTGTGAAGTTGTAACAACAGCTGCTCTGGATGGTGATTCTTCCTTTTCCTCTCATCCATTTCTTTGGATCAGAATATGTTCTTTCCATGAGGAGGCCCGCTCGACCTCTATCTCTTAAATCAAAGATACAGTCCAAAATGCTTCTTTCATCACTTTCGGAGAAAAACATGGTATACAGCTCCAAGTCTTCCAGTATGTTGATGAACTTTCCCTGAACTTCTTCATAAAATTCGAATTCTCTTATATTTACTTTACTTATCTTGTAGTACTCTATCATACCAAGGGTTGGCAGCTATCGCGGGCGTTCCTTATTTCGAGCATTGGCAGGAACCCAAACTGGCGCTGGTTGATCTAGAATATGAGACTTGGCCTCTAGCGGGATGTACAACCCTGGGCTCCATGGTACATACTAATCTGTCCCCAATGTGACATATGGTTCATCCATCATAAACTCTGAAGTCTGAGACTCATTGGTGCTTGAAGTATACTCTTTCAATGTACTGAAATGTTGTAAATGTAGAACATTGCAATCTGGCCATTCTACGAACGCACCCGTGGCTGATGTCCCGGCTAGTATTTCAGCGTTGCACGTCGGGCAACCCAGCATAAGTCATCTAAAACTGAATTTGTATCTGACTCTGTCATAAACCCTGGTTCTTCATCCATGGTGGGTAGGCTAGCAGAAGTTTCTTTCAGATTTGGATCATAAATGTGTCCCTCAGGAATAGGGGTGAGCAAGTTGTTCGTCTATCTTTGACATCTGCATTCTTGTCGTAGAAAAGGTCTCTGCCTCTTGTGGCTGGCGTTCCTGCGTTGCGTCCTGCAAAGCGAAGTACTTGGCAGTCGTTCATTATTGGCGGCGACTAGGCCCCTGACTGGTGTAGCTACTATGGAGGGCAGACGACTGGGCCCTTCCGTCGGATCTTGCTCTGTTACCACATTCTTGCCGTTGTGTGATACATTATCTTTAGCGGTAACTCTCAGTAGTGAAGGCAATCGCTCTTTCTCTTTGCAACTGACAATGTCAATGAGAGGCCCTTCATAGTCCATGTCAACCTGGTTAAAATCCATGTTGAAGTCTATGATACCGCCCTGCGGTGCCATTTCCTCATTTAGTGTGAGGCTCCAGTCATCCTAAAAAGCAAGGATCAGCCTCTGTCCTGACATTTTTCTGCAGTCGACAGGAAAAACGTTAGTGGGCCAAAACTTGTCATGAATAAGGACAAAATAAAGTATTTATTAAAGTAAATTTCAGTTTGTTTTGGTGAAATGAATTGTTTATTTTATGTATGAGTTTTGTTTAATTTAGTGGAACATTATACTCAAAAGTGAAAAGAAGAAAATTTGAAGTTTAAAATTTCTTTCTCAAAATTTTCATTATATTGAGATTAATCACAAAATTTGGACCCGGTCATAGACATTTGGCCACATAGATAACCCTAAAACGATCAAAGTTTCTAAAATTTCAAAACAAGCAGAGGCAAGCGGTGTTAGGTTGCATAATAAGTTTTCAGATATCGTTCGCTTATTGGTAACATGGGTCTTGCACCCTGGAAGTCCACTAACTGGTAGGCTCCTCCTGTATAGACCTTTTCAATGACAAATGGTCCCTCCCAAGTTGGCTCAAATTTTCCACCTATTTTGAGGCGTGCAAGAATAGGCCTTTTGAGCACAAGTACGAGGCCACCAACTTTGAATGTCCTTGGGCGGACCAATTTGTTATGGGCTTGTACCATCTTTGCCTGGTAAAGCTCGAAATGTTGTAGTGCTTCTAGTCGTTTTCCCTTGAGACTCTCTAGTTCTTCAAGTTTAAGTTTTGTGCTTTCTTCCATTGTCATTTGGTTGGCAACAGTGACTCTGAGAGATGGTGTTTGGATTTCTAGCAGTAGGACAACCTCAGACCCATACACGAGCATATAAGGTGTACACAGAGTGGGAGTCCTGAAAGTCGTCTGGTATGCCCACAAGGCTTCTAATAGTTTGTTGTGCCAATCCCTTTTAATTTCATCCAGTGTTTTCTTTAAAATCTGTACCAGTATTTTTCTGAAAGCCTCAGCCAAATCATTTGCTCTAGGATAATAAATCGTAGAGTATCTTTAATTTATCCCATGTCTTTAGATTAAATTATTGAATTTTGTACTTCTGAAAACTGTTCTATTGTTAAAAATTATTCTTCGCGATAATCCGAAACGGTGGACAATTTAGCTTTTGAAAAATTCAAGGACATGCTGTGTCGTAACCTCATGTAACGGTATTTCCTCTGCCCATTTGGAGAAGTAATCTGTAGCGACAAGTATAAACCTATGTCCTTCGGAAGATGGAGGGTCTATAAAACCTGTTATGTCCGTGCCCCAACACTCGAATGACCACAAGGAAACAATTGGGTGTAGCACATTCGGAGGCTGGTGTAAGACCACCCCGTGCACTTGGCATTGGTGACATCTTCTGGCTGTATCCATGAAATCAGACATCATTTCTGGCCAATAATACCCGAGTCTTTTGATCTTCATTTTCATCTTCGGCCCTGACTGGTGAGCACCACACAATCTGGCATGTATCTCTTTGCCAATATTCTGTGCTTCGGCTCTGCTCAAACACTGTAGCCACATTTGGTCAAATGATCTTCTATAGAGAACATTTCCCATCAAGACGTAAGGCATAGCCCTTCTTGTGATGTGGTGCACCTCAGACTTGTCTTCTGGCAGCTTTCCATTATGCAAATATTCTATTAATGGCTTGCATCAATCTTCGTTGATGTCTGCAACTGCATTTATTATTTCTTTTTTCCAAGCTTGTGTAGAGTTTCAAAGTCAATCCGAGACAACAGTCGTCTTCCTTGCACTGTGACTTCAATGGAATCCTCCAGGTGACACGCCATTTCCTTAGCGCGTTTTGCTAAAGTGTCGGCATGGCATTATCTCCCTTAGGAATCCGGTAGAAAGTTACATCAGGAATCTGCTTTTCATCGTGTACTAATGGTATTCTACTAATCTTGGTTTCAAAATTTTATATTGTCCGACGACTTGGTGGATGACGAGTTAGGAGTCGCCATAAATGACAATGTTTGTAATATCGATTGAGATTTTCATTTCCAACTCAGTGATTAAAGCTTCATATTCTGCTTCATTATTGGTGCACGACTCTGTTAGGTGGTATGAGAACCTCAACATACCCTTATCTGGTGTGATGAGGATCAAACCAATCCCTGCTTTGCCTGGTATAACTGTTCCTGATCCTTTATCTTTTCTGGCTGACGAAGTGCCATCAAAGTACATCTCCCAGCGTTGCGCACTGGAGAATTCCATTTGTAGTATTTGCTCATCCGGTAACTTGTCATTAAGAGAGAACCCAGCTGGCAGTGGGTGTACAACGAGAAAGTCTGTCAGTATCTGTCCCTTGATAGCATGGAGGGGAACAAAAGTTATATCAAATTGTAATAAGATCATTGACCCTCTTGCTAGACGTCCGGAGAGTGTTGGTCGGGTCATCAAATATTGCAATGGATTAACTTTCAAAATTAGGGTAATCTTATGAGAAAGCATGTAATGTCTAAGCTTTTGGGCAGCAAAAATTAACGCCAGCAATATTTCTCAATAGGTGGATACCTTACCTTCGTCATTATTAGACGACGACTCAAGTAGTAGAGCACCTTTTCTTTACCCTCATCATTGACTTGGGCTAAGAGGGCTCTGAGGGAGTCATCTAAAGCCTTGTTATAAAGTATCAACGGCTTCCCTGGGATAGCGGTTGCCAAGATAGGAGGTGTCATTAAATTTTGTTTAACGTCCTCAAAGGCCCGCTGACATTTTTCTTCCCAAATAAATTTAGCATCCTTTTTAATTAATTCCAAGAAAGGCTGACACCTACCCAGAGATTAGAAATAAAGCTCTCAAATATGCCAACTTCCCTTGTGAGGAACGTAGTTTTTTCAAGGTTATAAGGGGGAGGCATTTCCAAGATAGTTTTAATCTTATCAAGGTCAATCTTGATTCCCTGATGACAGACAATGAATCCTAGAAATTTCTCAGAGATAACGCCAAAGGCGCACTTTAAGGGATTCATTTTAAGGTTGTATTGTCATAACCATTCAAACATGATCCTCAAATAGTACAAATGGTCTATTTTCCATTTACTTTTGATGACCAAATCATCCACGTAGCATTCTACTTGGTTGTGAATGAGGTCGTAAAAAAATTTTCATCATTGCGCGCTGATTTGTTGCTCTGGTGTTCTTTAAGCTGAACGGCATCACTGTGTAGCAGAAAATTCCTATCAGTGTTCTGAAGGCTATAAGTGTTGTATTCTTGGGAGCTATCTTGATTTGGTTGTATCCCGACGATCAGTCCATGAAGGAGAAAATTTCATGTGTTGAAGTGATATCCACCATCATCTCTGGTATAGGTAGTGGAAATTCCGCTTTAGAACATGCCTTATTCAAATCTCTGAAGTTGACACAAACACGGATCTGTCCTTTTTTCTTCTTAACAGGTACAATATTAGCCAACCATATGGGGTACTACTCCTCTTTAACAAAGTTGGCGTCTATTAATTTCTTCACTTCGGTGATGACTTGTTGCTCTATTTCGAGGCACATTCTCATGGGAGCTTGTTTTACTGAGGTTATATTCTTATACCCTGAGTTTATGAACTGCAACCTCTGCTGACAGTCCTGACATTTCATCTTAGCTCCACGCGAAGTAATCTTTAAATTTTGTTAATAGTTTGATCAATTTTACAGATTCTTCGTCATTGAGTAGAGAACTTATAAATGTGGTCAGGTTGTTCTTCAGTCGTGAGGTAACTCATCAACGGTACATTTAATTTCCTCCTCAAATTATGGGAGATCATCTTCTATTGGTTGATCAGTAAAGTCATCCTCTATATCCAGGCAATCCTCTTCTGACTTACCAGTAACAACCATGCAAAATTCAGAATCATCGACTGGTCTGACTGTACCAAATCTGAGACCCTGTTTTGAATTTCGAGTTCGACTTTCACCATTCCATAATTTTTCAAAATGTTGAAATTTATCTTTTGATATTTGTTTTGTTAAGTGACCCTGTTGAATTAACTTTTGAACACAAGGCGAGAAATAACCAAAAGGCAATTTCATTAACTCATTAGAATCATCATCCAAATTTACATGTTTTTCAAGCTCAATAGAGGTAGAAGCACGGTAAAATTTGAATCAGCTTTGAACTAACACTATGGACTTCCCTGACCTCTAAACTCTCGACCTTTTGAGGGAGAATCAGAGTGAGGGTCATAGGCTTTGAACCAACACTATGGGACTTTTTGACCTCTAAATCTTGACCTTTTGAGGGAGAATCAGAGTGAGGGTCATAGCATTCACATAGGGATTTATCCGATCATACATTGTTTCATATTCATTCTTTTCTGTATCTTTTAAGGATACCTTGTACTGAGGTTTCTTCCGTCTTATCATCATTATCTCATCTTCAGAACTGTCTTCATCACCAACGATGATGGTTGGCCTAGTCCGTTCAACAATTGAATTGATTCTTCATCATCCACGTCCCCGACCTCTACCTCGGATGCACGAACAAAAAGAACTTTCACCAACTTGTTGTAAGGGAGTGGTGGAAGATCGCTTAAGCAGAGTTGAATGGCCTCCTCTTTTTGATTCTTCTGAATCTTCATCTTTGTTTGTGATAACTTCACGAGAGAAAACAGTCTTCTTTGGAGGCGCGTAGTAGGCAACATCTTCATGGATACCAACTTCATGCACTGAAAATGGTTGTAGATCTCCTTGATGCAATTTTCTTAACCATCTTTCTAGTATTTAATGCACTGGTGTATGAATGATGGAACCATATTATGCTCATGAATCCATGGTCGAAATAAAATTTTCTTTACCATCTTTGCGGTATTTGATGCACTGGTGTAGAGATGATGGAAACATATTATGCTCATGAATCCATGGTCGACCCAGTAGAGCATTAAAAGAGGTCTCGGCATTGATGATATGAAATTTAGCGGTTGTCACGAGTTTTCCAACCTTCATAAGTAATGTAATTGATCTGAGGGATCTTTCTCCCTTTTGGTTGAATCCTCTTAACATCATCTTATCGGTCGTAAGCTCTTGAGCTTTAATAGGCCAATGTCCGTAGGCTCATCAAGTTAAGAGATGCTCCAGATCCACTAAAACTCTGGATAACACAAATCTGCCGATGTTGATGGAGATGTAGAGTGGACAGTTGTGGTCGGCGGTACCGGGCATCAAGTCTTCATCTGTGAAGGTTACCCCTGACTGTTCTTTTAACGAGCAAACTTCATCTGAGGATGTGATGGCCAATGACCGATGACTTTATATATGCTCAAAATTATAAGTTAAATATGGACGTAATAAATATTCAATAATTGTAAAGTCACACTTATCAAAGCAAGTATACGTATCACTTAAGTAATATAGGACTCTAATGGAGTCCTAGACATCAATCCCATATGGAGTGGTTTAGAACTGCGAACTAAGATTATAGAAAAGCAATACTTTAATCACAACAAAGAAGTTCAATTTACTTCTTTTTCACTAATCGACAATTGAAATAAATATGTAATTTTAATAACTATTAAATAACTAATGATACTAATGAGGGTTTAAATGTGATATTCAATATATAAGAAAGCATCCTTCTCCTTGTCAAGAAATTATAGTGAATGGATAAAGTGAATTAGTTCAAATTTAATTGTGTCAAATAGGAGCATAGCTATTCTTTACCCTTTAGTCCAGGCATAAAGAACATTGACTAATCCTTTGCTTGTTTACTGAATCTGCGGCTAGGCTGGGAGGATACCGACTCTCACTTCGGAGCCCCCACATTCCCCTCATCTGAGGGCTAACATCTAAACTTCAGCACCCAAACGATATGACCAAATTAGGGATTTTAGTCTATCACTCTAAAATCTCCAATTCTACGCCCGATAATATTATTTCCCTATTAGATTTTAGTTTGTCACTCTAAAATCTCCAATTCTACGCCCGATAATTTTATTTCCCTATTTAATTTTCACCTAACTTCCAAAGGCTTTGACCTCCCTGAATCTTGGATGTAATCTTCACTTTAATTGTAAAACTCAACATATTTTATTTTGACCTCCATAAATCTTGGATGTAATCTTCACTTTAGTTGTAAAACTCAACATATTTTAAAACCTCCCTCAATCTTGGATGTAATCTTCACTTTAGTTGTAAAACTCAACATATTTTAACAAATAATTGGTCAAATTGAAAGCAAATTAAGATCAAAGTGAAAAGATCATCACAATTTCTTAAACATTATTGGCCAGATTGAAGGTAAATTAAGATCAAAGTGAAAAGATCATCACAACTTCTTTAACATTTTCAAGGCTCAACCATTAAGATCGAAGTGAAAAGATCATCACAATTTCTTAAATATTTTCATGGCTTCACCAATTATAATCACCATTTCACAAATCTCGAGACAAGGAGAAAGACAGAGAAAACTACTTAGAACTCATGATTGAAGTTAAAAGATCATCACAATTTCTTAAACATTTTCATGGCTTCACCAATTCAAATCAATTGAAAGTAAATTAAAATCAAAGTGAAAAGATCATCACAATTTCTTAAACATTTTTATGGCTTCACCAATTCAAATCACAAAGTGAAAAGATCATCACAATTTCTTTAACATTTTCATGGCTCAACCAATTCAAATCACCGAAGTGAAAAGATCATCACAATTTCTTAAACATTTTCATGGCTTCACCAATTCAAATCACCATGCAAATCTCAAGACAAGGAGAAAGACAGAGAAAACTACTCAGATCTCATGGGAAAAACACAAAAAATCTCAAGACAAGGAGAAAGACAAAGAAAACTACTCATATCTCATGGGGAAAACACAACAAAGCTTGAGACAACGAGAAAGACAGAGAAAATGACTCAGATCTCATGGGGAAAACATAACAAAACTCAAAATTCATATATAAAATTAAAGTCATACAAACTACAATAAGTAAATAACTTATCTCTAATTTCTCCCCAAGAAGACTCCTCGAAGTTCCTCTGAATCTCTTCCTATCTTTACAGCACACAGAATTCCTCTTCGAAGTAGCAAGGAGGAAGAAATTTCTCACTTTCCCTCAACTCTTACAAGCTCTCGAAGAATTCCTCACAAATGTTACACACTATTGGAACCTTTCTAACATCCACGACCTCTAGCCCCTCCTAGACTCTCTAGACTCTCTATATTTTTGGCCAAAATCTTCTTTTAAAGCTGTGGATGAGCTTTCCCAAGAGTTGGCTAAGCATCCTTTTAAAATTTTGCCTTATCCAAAGCTTGAGTAGGCATAACTGCCGAGCTCGCCTTCGGAGGCCTCGATGGTGCCGTTGGTGGACTTCTGGGGAATTTTATTCTGTAGCCTCGGGAAAAACTTGCCGTCGGCGGCCTAATTCAAATCTCCACATTTTGGTCCTTTTCACTCCAAATTCGCTCATTTTTGCATCTTTTTCCTCCAATGGGCCCTAATTCATCATTCCTGCAACAAAACATCAAAAGTACCTTTCTTTAAAATGTAATATCATTAAAAACAATATAAAATAGGTATGAAAATCTCAAACTATTTTTCTCTAATCAAAATCCCCCAAACTTAACTATTACTTGTCCTTAAGTAATTTTAGTACTATATAAAGTTATGATCTACTGCAGTAAAGTTTTAATTCATAAATACTATAAGTTTGATTTAAATAAATATCATAGTGAGCTTTTCAGAAAAAAAATCAAATAATTGAATTAACTGTAGCCACAAAATTATCTAGTCATCAAGTTTAAGAGTTCTAGTCTTTTATTCATTTCAAGAATGATTATATGTTGCAATATTAAGTCACTTAGAATATTTAAAAGATAGGAACTTCATGAGATCTCTACTAGTAAAAGA